>JAQFVV010012478.1:5194143-5386883 GCA_028023455.1 Epiperipatus broadwayi | reverse complement strand
ATATGACATAATTAATAGTGTTAATGTAAGGACCATGTATAAACAAATAAATAAAAGAATATATGTAAACGGTCATTCGAACCTGGTTACAAATAATGTAAATATAGTGTATGTGCGAGTATAAAAATACGTAGTTAGTATCTGGGAGGTTTGCGATCACTTATATATGTAGAGCTGTATAAAGCGCAATTAATTATTCTTAGATAGATTTTATTCACATATTTTTTTTGAGTTTATTAATAATTTGGTAACACGTGTTTTCTTTTGTTGAGTCACCTGGTGAACATGTGAGGACTGAAATAGGATGAGTGAATTGCTGTAGGCAGTTTGGTAATAACTGGCGCCGGGAAGGCGGAAAACTGGTCGGTGGATATAGTTTTTTTTTGTGTTGAAGAACAATGGAAGGACTGGTCAGCGGCGTAGGAATATGCAGAAAGATTTTGAAGAGTTAAAGGTGAATACAAAAGAACTTTTTTTTTTGTCTTGCGCTCGAGTGGAAAAGAAAAGAAAAAAAAGAAGAGACGCGGCTTGCCCGACATTTTTTTCTTCCAAAAAAATGTCGGGGTAATTGGATTGTGCGCTAGTCGTTACTCGACTCCGTGGACTCGTCATGAACTTACCTGACCGGACTTGCGAACTGTCATAATAAATCAAGAGATTTTGTTCCATCGAAGAAATGTTGATTCAAAATCGTTCGAGATTTAGACCTTTGCGAAAGAGTACACCAACTGCTCCACCTCTGAAACCTATCGCTGGACCTAACGACCATTGGAACTGTTTGCCATCTGTGAGATCCACCAGATTAAGTTCGTAAGTGGCAGAACATCAATACGGACTTGTTTAATTAGGTGAGTACAGGTAAAGTGACATGTCACCAACTATTTTCAATATATGTATCTCAATAAAGAACTCGTGTTACCTCAGTTTATTGCTATATTAAAATTTTATATTTAAAGTTAGATATATGACTATATTAATCATACAGCTCACATATATATATATGTATTTGTATTATTTGGTGTGTGGATGAATGAGCGTGATATATGTGTGTGTATGATAATGAATGGCCTGAGTGTTTGCATAGCAATCTTATATGTAGGTACGAATGAGATTTATTGGGAAGGGATATGATCGAGTAGAATAAATCCCATCAGCCCGGGTTAGAGTAAGGATTTCGAGCTTTAGGCTATTGTAAAATAAATATACACGTGAGATAGTGTTGGTTAGTTTATAGCTTTGTTCTCTAGATAGACAGATGTCCCCAACCTTGAGATTGAGCTAGTTCGGTGCATCACCATATCAGATATATATAAGAACCTGTATATATGTTTTCGAGGAGGTAATTCCTACTTACTGGTAAGATTGGTGCGTGAGATGGGTTCAAACTATGCTCATAAATACCTCTCGTTGAAGCTTTGGGTGAAAGTCCACAATGGAGGATTATAGATATGTCGGTGGGTGTTATAATGGCGCCCAACATGGGGCAGCGAATGTTAGAGAATGGGCAAGTAAGCGATTTTTTTTTAAAAAAAAAAAAAAAGAAGGGAAAATAAAAGCGATAGTGGTGATAAAGTGGAAAGAGCTTGAAAACATATGGGAAAGACAGTAGATGGGCATGTTCTGCGGGCGAATGTGTGGATGAAAAGGTTCTCATAAGGTCGTGGGGAAATAGCATTGATGTATGTTGAAACATATATATAAAGTCAGGGTTTAGAAAGCAGAGGTTAAGAATTTATCCAATAGTGAGATATCATAAACGATATCATTCAAGAGGATAAGAAGGGGCAAAGGTATCAGGTGGCTCATGCCAGGACCACTGGAAGCCGGGGTGACGAACCTGGCACATAACCTTAATGATAAGATAGATAAAGATGAAGCAACAAAAGGAAGGGGCAATGGGATTGAAGATAAGAATATATGGAGGGGAAAAGGAGGAGACACCCGTAGAGCACCTCAAGAGCCTAGAAAGATACTATAAGTATTATGAGATAGCAGATGAACACCAAGTGATCATAGCATACCATCATCTAGAGAAACAGGCAGAGACATGGTGGAATTCACTGAGTCAGCAACCGCGAACATTTCTAGAGTACAAAGAAGCATTAACCAGAGTATTCTGGAATGAAGAAAGACAAGAAAGGGTGTGGGCACAAGTGGCACAGCGGGAGTTTCAAGAACAAAATGGAGAAAAGCAGAAGGCGATGGAAGAGAAGGAAATAAATATATCCGAGAAGATTTTAGAAAAATTGGAAAGTCTGGAACTCCGATTTCAGGAGATAGAACGGAGACTAGGGATAAAAGATGAGGGAAGGGCGGAGAAACCTAACGAGAAAGAAGTAGAAGGAAGTTTAGATGAAGGGAAGAGGGTTGTAAATCAAAGACCGAGGCCTAAGCGAGACGGAAGGCCGAGCATATGGGAAAATGCAAGGAGGTGGCGGTACATAACCAAGTGAACCACTTTCTAAAGGTACGACCGTTTGCAGGTCCAAATGGGGGAAGCTCCCGTAGAACATTTTACGGAGCCTTACGAAGATGCCCGACATGAATCCCATGCCAGAGGAGGGAAAGTTGGTGGTAACGTGCAGTCATTTAAGTGGGAATGCCCAAGAGTGGTGGGACTCATCGTCCCAACAGCCCACAACCCTCGAGGAGTATCAGAGGATGATACGAGTGACTTTCTGGTTGGAAGACCGCCAAGAACTCGTGCAGTACCAAATCATGCGAGAAAAATCGGGGAGGAAAAAGGAAGAAAATTTTTTCACAATTTTTTCACCGTCAAGTGGCGAGACTAAGGATGCTAGACGCGTGTCACATGTCTGAGAAAGTCACATCATAGTGTCGAATTGTAGGCACATATGCCTATGAACGTGGAAAGGATGATGTTGGGAATGAGGAAGGCATCCATTGGAGAAGATGGCGGAGCGTAGCTTAACGCTCTGGACATGAGTATATACGATCATAATCTGCACCGTTAGAGCGATGGAAGCAAAGGTAGAGATAGGACAAATATCCAATAATGGGGCAGAAGAAGGACACACACAGAGAGATGTCACACCCCTATGAGAGAGTGGCAGAGGATGGTCACTAGACCGAGATGGCCATACGAACCTTGGAAGCTCCAACGTCCGCCGGAGCATTGAAGCTCACACCAAGAAAAGGGATCGTGGACTTTGAAACAGAAAGGTGATCCGAGAGAAAGTAAGGAGAAGAGTCGTTTAAGCAAGCCATTCAAATACAAAGAAGGTGTTTGAAGTCTATCGCACTTCAGGGGGTATGTAACAAGCGGGTTCGAGTACACGCATATGTAAATATGACATATTAATATTGTTAATCTGAGGATCATGTATAAACAAATAAATAAAAGAATATATGTAAGCAGGTCATTGAGACCGGTTACAAGTAATGTAAATATAGTGTATATGCAGTATAAAAATACGTAATTAGTATCTGGGGAGGGTTTGCGATCACTTATATATGTAGAGCTGTATAAAGCGCAATTAATTATTCTTAGATAGATTTTATTCACACATTATTTTTTTAAGTTTATTAATAATTTTGGTAACGCGTGTTTTCTTTTGTTGAGTCACCTTGGTGAGGCATGTGAGGACTGAAATAGGATGAGTGAATTGCTATGGCAGATTTGGTTTAGCTGGGCGCTCCGGGAGACTGACGTGAAAGCTGGTGCGGTGGATATAGTTTTTTTGTGTTTGAAGAACAATGGAAGGACTGGTCAGCGGTGTAGGAGATATGCAGAAAGATTTTGAAGAGTTAAAGGTGAAATACAAAAGAACTTTTTTTTTTGTCTTAGTAAGTCAGCTGGAGAAGAAAAGGAAAAAAAAGAGAAGAGACGGCTTGAATCCTAGTAAGGAGAGACCTTAAAAGTCTATTTTCTGCTTAAGGGTTTACATGTTTTTCTTCAAAAAAAATGTTCAGGAGTGGTGGATTTATGTGCTCTAAAGCTGCGTTCCTAGGAGCTCCATGGATTAAATCATGAGCTCACCACTAACCTAGGACTTAGAACTGCTCATGTGATAAATCCAGAGATTTTAGTTCCATTGAAAGAAATATTGATTCAAGTAATCGTTCGAGATTTAGACCTTTTGCATGAAAAATCGCCATTTGCACTCCTCTGGAACCTATCGGACTTAGCGTTCTCATTTGATGAACTGTTTGCCATCAAAACTGAGATCCACCAGATTAAAGTTGGCAAGTAGCCAAGGCGTCCATCTGGACTTGTTTAATTAGCGTGAGTACAAGGTAAAGTGACATGTCACTAACTATTTTTTCAAAATATGTATCTCAATAAGGAACATAAGTGTTACCTCAAATTTGATTGCTACTATTTAAAATTTTGTATTTAAGAAGTTAGTCTATATGTCTATATTAAATCATGCAGCTCACATATATATATACATATGTGCTTTGTATTGGTGTGTGGATGAGACTGAGCGTGTCGTTTACTTCTTGACGCGACGCCATGTTTTTTTTATCATCATCATCATCATCATCATCATCATCATCATCATCATCATCATCATCATCATCATCATCATCATCATCATCATCATCATCATCATCATCATCATCATCATCATCATCATCATCATCATCATCATCATCATTATTATTATTATTATTATTATTATTATTATTATTATTATTAAAAATACAGTGTGCACACAAAAAAATACTTTTAAACATGGTTTGAGTTTTCTGTGGAATCCCTTTCCAATTATAATTTCCAGTTGAATTTTCTTCTTGAAGGCTTAAGTCTTTTCCTGATGTGCAATATTTTCAGGTTAAAAAATAGCAAGTTTTATCCATTTCTTTCCCCTAAAATTTCCACATGATGCAAACTTATACAGAGACCCATGCCCATGGTTGAAGATAAGGTTGTAGATTACTTTAGGAGGTAACTTCTCTACATTTTATTCCAATGAAGGCAGGTTACATGGAGGAAGATGATGTCTAGCTTTTAGCTAAATTTAACACATGGTTTTCAGTGTAGAAACCATTTTTATGACTAAATTCATAGTGTGCTAAAAGTTTGTTTAAAACTTCTGCTGTACTATGCAACATCTTAGTTAAGATTTTCATTTTTTTCTTCTTTAGTAGCTGGATTAAGGCTTGACTGTTCTCTTCCATAGTTAAGTTAGGAATAATTTCTTCTTACCAAACACATGGATCTTCTGACTTATTCACACCTCTATTATTTTTTTCTAGAACAATCTTGCCTATAAGCCAATCGCAAACAATTTGATACATTTTTAAAAACACAATTGTTCAGCTACTTCCCTACTTAAAATCTGCATTGAAAAACAAGTCAAGAACTTAAATTAACACCATAAAATTCTTGGCATTTCTTTCTAATTAAAAAAATTTTCTTGCAAAAAACAACAAGATAATCAGTTAATTGCACAGATTTGATTTTTTGTAATGAAGAGATATAAAGAGAAAAGAAAAAAAAACTAATTGAAAATAAAATTTAATGAATAGAAATCAATTGATTAATATAATTTTTATGAAACTATATTTTTTTTTGATGAAATGAATGTTTAAAATATTATACTATCGTGTCAATTTCTTTTATTTATTGTTAGTCAATTAGTTATTAAATAATTATTTTAAAATATTTTTTGGACTTTATTCCTTTCAACTCCTGTTACATGGATTGGCAATGTGTGTGACTTTATTTCAAGACAGTTTAGCATTGGATTTTTTAAAAATTGCACCAATAAAACTATTTTTTATAGGGTAAAACTATGAATTATTTAAAGGGATTTAGAATAAATTGCTTTATTTATTTATTTATCTTTTGCTCACAGTAATAGTCTTGAGTTCTTGCTTCCTGAGCTAGATTAGAGCATAACAGTTAGTTATATAAATTAGGTATTTAGGTTAGTGTTTGGATTTCAGATAACCCTGGATGGTGAAAAAGTATATCTTTTAAAGTCCAGGAACTACATTTTATTTATTATTAATTAGAAATTAAGTATAGTTGGCCAGGACATTGATGATAATCAGCATGTTTTAGTATCTCAGCACTATTTGATTTTTTTAATATTCTGTTGGATTATTACCGGAGTCTATGCATCCAAATTATTGTGTTGAGCTGCTTTTCTAAGTTTGGCAGTGACTAAGCCTGGTCTATAGTAGATCCATTTCAAATCCATTCATAAAGTTTAATGTTGATTTTTTTTATTGTTGATCATTCATGATGATGAATGATTATTGTTCTTCTCTTTAATGCTGGGTAAACTTATAATTTGTTCTTTGCTGATCTCTCATACTCATTATATTTATATTCATTCCTTTCATATGTACTCCTTTTGATTAATAAATGTGGGGATGATGGTGGTTTCCCATCTCATAATTCAGCCCTAATGTGGTGTACTGTTACAAATGGCTACCCAATTGTGGAATTTTATAATCCCAGATTCTACCTTATTAATACTCTATCTTCTGAACTGTTACAATATGTTATTGATTTTTCCTATGTTGGCATTTGCAACGTTTGTTCATCTGCAAAATGAAGTGGTTTCTTTCTTCTTTATAACCTAATACTAATTGCACTTTAAGTGAGCTATGATTATGGTGAACTTCACCGACAATGCACTTAGAATTAGGTTATAAAGAAGAAAGAAACCATTTTGTTATGCAGATAAACAAACATTTGCCAATTTGAAATATATATATAGAAATGAGCTAAATTTAGTGATATTCCTAAGAGTAAGGAATCTAATGTTAGCATTCATTTAATAAAACTTGGACAAAGCTAATGCACATGCGCTTTGTGGATTTAATTATAAATGAATACTCTCATTTTTTCAAACACAAGGTAAAGTCTTTGTGAAAAGATAGGATGAAACCATCTATCCTTTCAATCCAAATGTTTAAGTATGGGAAAATCTTAAGTATTTGGAAATGAGAGTGTGAAGATATTAACAATCACTTTAAATTACCTTTACTATGTCTGAATGAATGAAGCTTGCGAAATTTACTAGAATTTTCGTAAATTTCACAAGCGTCATTCATTCACACATAGTAAAGATAATGAATCCATCTATCCTTTCAACCCAAACATTTAAGTATGGGCAAATCTTAAGTATTTGGAAATGAGAGTGTGAAGATATTAACAATCACTTTAAATTACCTTTACTATGTCTGAATAAATGACGCGAAATTTACTAGAATTTTTGTAAATTTCATAAGCGTCATTCATTCAGACATAGTAAAGGTAATTTAAAGTGATTGTTAATATCTTCACACTCTCATTTCCAAATACTTAAGATTTTCCCATACTTAAACGTTTGGGTTGAAAGGATAGAAGGATTCATCCTAACTTTTCACAAAGACTTTATCTTGTGTTTGAAAGAATGAGAGTATTCATTTATAGTTAAATCCACAAAGCGCATGTGCATTAGCTTAATGGTAATTATTATTACAGTTTAAAAACATCGCGCTATATAAAATAAATATCTTAAAACTTGGATAGTAAATAATTCTACTTTTTTAATGCTATGGTAATCAATAATTTGATATATTTAAATAAATGTCTGTTAGGAAAATCTATAAATTCAGTAAGTTTAGAACATAACTTCTATTCAAATGATCAAAATTTGATTTTTTTTTTAATGTTCTCCGGCTGGAATTGATCAAAAAATCATTAGTTCTGTAATTCATCACTCTGTTAAATCTCATAAGAGCAAACACTTTAACTAATGTGAGTTTTAAGCTATTAAATAATAAATATTGTTTAGTATATTTAATGTTATGATAATTAATTGTGTATATTGAAATATAATAATATTTATATAGAATTTTGCAATTTTTTTAAAGTAAAGGTTAAAAAATCAGTTTCATTATTTAAATATGCATTTTTAAGTATTGTAGCTTGATTACAAAAAAGAAGAAATTTGTTAAATAGATGATCTATATATAACTTTTGAAATAAATTTAACAGGTTTATAAATGTATTAAGTTAATCTGCTTATCTGAACTCAATTATTTATGTATTTAGAAACAAATTTTCAGGATATAAAAGATTATATAGGAAGAGAAAAAAAAATTTGCTTTCATTTATCCCAAAAAAAAAAAAAAAAAATTAGTAACATTCTATAATAATTTGTAAAACAAAGCACCACAGGACAATCTTGGCTTATATTTAATTAAATTCTGCATTTGAAACAATTGCTGTTAAATACTTCAAGCCATTAGCTGAATAGAATAATAAAAATAATAAGATTGCTTCTGGATATTCATAATCCAATGCTCCTCATTAAACAAACAAATACTATTTTGGGAATAAATAGTCAAAATAAGTCAGATCACATGATCCAATTCTCTTAAGCTTGTAAGATATGAACAATGAGGATTGCCAATTCCTCAACAAGCTTTGTGATAAATGCTTAGCCAGAGCAAGCACTTAAAATATCTCTGTCAGGAACCCCCACACCTCTTGATCATGATTTCGTGCTTTGGCACTCCTCAGAGGCACAAGGGTAGGTTCAGACACTAGATCTAAAAATACCAACCCAAAGTCAGCATTCATCTAAAAGTTACCTATTGAGTGGAATGAATTAAAAATGTCATCTAGTAATATATGTAAACCAGATCAAATCATTTACATAATTTATAGAATTCCAAAATTTTTGTTTCTCTTCCATTTTTTATTTTGAACCAAAAACATCACATGATCACCATTTCTTATGCTTGCTTATAACTGTTATTAAAACAGGCAAAATTCTCTATATGTATTGCCACTCAGTGCAAGCTAGAGTAATCAATGCTTGTGCATAAAATCCCCATATAGTTCCTACTCATCCAATGTCCCCTGACTAGTTTTTGGCTTGTGGCCTTCATCAGTGAGAAGCCTTGGATCTGAGAGCACTGTACCACAAGCCAAAAACTAGTCAGGGGATATTGGATGAGCAGGAACTAGATGGGAATTTTATGCACAAGCCTTCTGGCATCGATTGATTACTCTGGCTTGCACTGAGTGGCAAAAGAGTTTTGCCTGTTTTAATAACAGTTATAATCCAGCATAAGAAATGGTGATCATGTAATGTTAATTGGCTTAAAATCAATCCTGCCTAATAGGATAGATGGGGATTTTATGCACAAGCCTTCTGGCATCCATTGATTACTCTGGCTTGCAGTGAGTGGCAATACATATAGAGAGTTTTGCTTATTTTTATATTTTGATATGTTTATGCTGTATTATTTTATTATGTATAATACCACTAGAAGTTATTTGAAAATGAGTACAACCCATCTAAAACCACACAAAAATGTTATAATGAATTACTGTGATGACTATATAATCCAATCTGCTAACAATAAATGTGTCCAAATATATCTTACACTGGTCATTTATTAATTTAATATCTTGCAATGTAATCTGTTAAATTTCTTCTGCAAAAAAACTTTTCTTTCTGAAATACTTCAACAGCTTGCCTAATTGTGGTTTTCCAGTGTATTCTATCTTTGACATATCCTTCCAGTGAAAAATATTACATCTCATTGTATCTTCGAGAAATCATCTTTATAACAAAAATAGTGTCTGCTTCTGTCGTGTAAATCATGCTTAAGTTCACCATAAAATACATTTTTAGAAAATATGTTTAATACTTAACCATTTCTGATTCAACACTAACATGCCCAATAACCTGAAAAAATTGATTGTCAATGTATTTTTAGAATATTACAAAACATTCTTACATGAAATGTTTCCACTGCATTTAAAACTCGATATATGAAACATGTTTTATTTCCATACAGAAATATGATACGTTAACAATCTCACACATAACTTAATTGAAATAGTTATACTACTATGATAAAATATTTTTTTAATTCATTAAATGTAGAGCAATATATTACACTCTATATTGTAACTCAACACCCAGATCTGCTTTTCTAATAAAAAAATAATTGACAATACTCAAGTGACAAGATTTTTCTTCCAATATTGGATGACAAAAAATATAATTTTTTTTAAAAATATTAATTACTAATACACATTTAATATGAATTGGAGTCAAAACACCAAGAGCATTCTGTATATATTATATGAATTAATAAGAATAGCATATTCATCAATATACAATAAATATAAACACCAAAAAATTGAAGCTGTGATTTTTGCTTTTAATTAGTTTAAATTAAAATTTCTACCATCAACTCAATATTATACCTAGATACAAATTTCAAGAATGAGTTTATATACTATTGCAAAGACCATTATAATAAAAAAAAAAAAAATTGAGGTTAGTACATATTCAGTTTTCATTTCAAAGATTTCAGATTTTCATCACCAATAAATAGCACTTCCTTTCATAATATCAGATGCAAGCATATATTACTAAATTTTATTAACAACTTGCTGTTTTAAATATACCACAAAAATCAAAATCCATATGTAACTACATTTTTGTTTTCAACACTTTTCTTGCAATTGCTTTCTCATTTTTTGAAATTATCTTGAATTTCTGAAAAGTAATGACAAGCTATTCAGTAAAATCTTTAAAAGTACTTTGGCTGTACAATGATACTACATACTGATTTCTACAGGTTTTTTATTTTATTATTAAATTGAGATGATAAAAGCTTCCTTAAAATCAGGTGATACAACTTCATGGGTCCATGTAATCCAAAAAATTACAATAGTTCTGAAGTCAAATGCATTGCAATCTTATATAAATATTTTTCCTTTATAAAAATATAAAGACCTCATCAAACTAAACATCTTTATCCAAATCTAAATGAGTTGATATATCAGTAAATGCAATCACATAATTCTTGCATCATGAGTCAAAAAATGATCAAAAATATCTTTATCATATATAAAAAAGTCATTGATCATTTTAATAAGATTATGACATTTTTCAAGCCCATATATTACTTTTAATGGGTCTCAAAAAGATTTTAAAATAATGACATTGGTAAATAAATGGCAGTTTTAATCTATCATCATCAAATAATTGTATTAGTCAAAAAAGATCTATATTTAAATTCCAACCTTGCTTTTGAAGCTCTACATTTATTTTATAATTCAATCAAGCAGAAAATATCAATGTTTTTTTTGAATCAAATTAACACAGGACAAAACAGCACCACTGTGCACAAAATCCCTATCTAATGCCTACTCAACCAATATTCCCAGATTAGTTCCTATCTTGTGGTTTGCATCCACTGATTACTCTAGTTTGCAGTTAGTGGCATTACTGCATGGAGAGTTTCGCCCCTGTGTTAACAGCTTCTGTAAGCATAAAGAATGGTGATCATGTGGTGTTTAATGGTTTAATCAAGTTACTAATAATATAATTATAATCAAAGCAACCGATTTTTTTTAGAGAATCCAAAAACAAATTTATTTATATGTGTAACATAACCTGCATAAAATACAGATTAGCAAATTTTTGTTTTTAACTACCATGAGTAGCAATTACTTTTAAAAATAATCGATAAATTCAGGATAGGACTTTAATGCCATTACAATTTTAATCATACAGCATACTTCTAACTATAAGTATTATTATAATGATGATTTCTTTTATATTCTAATCTCTTCATAAAACATAATGCATAGAATAATTTTTTTAGTACTGATACATCCCATTGGCCCTTACAACAATTTTTCTGCATAAATAAAATGTTCATAATAAGCAGTCCAAATTTTGTTAAAAATGCAATAACGTCAGACCATTCAAAATGAAAAATTTTCAAGAATTGAGTCATAGTTTACATTTTGTACCAATGAAAGTAATAAAATTTTAAAGAATAACAATTTTCTCTTTTTCCTACTAATAATACACTTCTCACTTGTGCCATATTATAAAAATCAGTGATGATAAATGCGAGGATACTCTTGCTCCAGCCACAAGATAAAGACTTTGAGAAAATAAAAAAAACTGTCTTATTTTCAAATCTAAATGCACTTATATAGGCCAATCTCAAGTGTCTTGGAATGAGAGCTTGAATATATATTAAATCATTCATTTTACATTTAATTCTTTTAATAATCTTTTTAACATTTATGAAATATTAAAATTTACTTTGTGCTAATATTAGAAGATTTTTAAGCTATGTAATGATCAATCACAGTATCAGATTATAATTTTATTTAGAAGGTTATAATCTCTTCTCACTTTACTGTATTATAAAAATTAGCAATGTTTAATGTGACAATACTCTTGTTTTAGCCACAAGATAAAGACTTTGAGAAAATAAGAACAACCATCTTATTTTAATATTTCATAAGTTCAGATCTATAAGACCATACAAGCAAACATTAAGGTGTTTTCATCTTGGGCTCCTAACTTTATAGTTAACCAAATAGGTAAAAGATGGCTGCTGGAGGGTTGCATTAGATCTTAAGATCTAGATGCAATGCTCTTGAACCAAGACTCCTCACTGATGAAAACCACAAGCTAAAAACTAATGTGGGGATGTTGGATGAGTAAGCAATAGGGTTTATGCATAAATCTTCCTGCATCCATGGATTACGAAGGCTTGCACTATGGAGAGTTTGGTACTCTTATTATTGAAAGAAATGTTATGTAAAATGAATGATTTAATACATATTCATGCTCTCTTTCTAAAACACTTAAGACTGGCCTATATAAAAGCATTTAGGTTTGAAAATAAGACGGTTATTCTTATTTTCTCAAAATCTTTATCTTGTGGCTGGAATGAGAGTATCCTCGCATTTAACATTGCTGATTTTTATAGTAAGGCACAAATGAAAAGGGATTATTACCTTCTAAATAAAATTATAATCTGATACTGCGCTAGTAAAATTCATTGACTAATATATAATACACTAATATTATCCAAAAAGAAATAAAAGCTTTAATTTCATTTAACTTTTTAAAATTAACACTGAAGTATAAAAACTTCTCAAATGATTACAGATGCTAATGTGTAATCCAATTTCTAATATGTAGCAAAGTTCTGAATAATTGGAGCATTTAATAAGTAGGATGATTAGGTTATATACAGTTTAGAAAACTTACAAACAAATATGATTTATTAACAAAGACAAAGCTTTATAATTAAAAACATTGTAGGATATACAATCTTTTTTAAAAATAAGCTTTAAAAAAAAATACATTTTCAATTTAGTAAATATTATTATTTTGTACAAATTAAAAGTAAAATAAAGTACCTACCTTAAAAATCAGCTGCTATTTCCATCTAGGAAAAAACTGAACCTTAAAAAAAAAAAAAGTTTTAAAGAATTTCTTTAAAAAAAAAAAGTACAGAGAAAAAATTTAATATAAATTAATAAGGAAATTCCTAGCAAGTAATTCATAAAAAAAGACAGGAATGTTAATGCCATTAAAAAATTAATAACATATATATTACTTTTTAAAGAAAAAACAAAATAAACATAAAACAAGAATAGTTAAACTAGCTTAATGTAAATTACATACATGTCTAAGAATAATATAGGAACAAATATTACACTTCATCATTACATGCACATACTATTTATGTGTGCGTGTGTTTTTCCAAATCCTGATTATTTTAACTATATTTAATTATTTAATGTGGTAATGAACTATGAAAACATTTTTAAAATGTGAAGATTTTTATTTCATTAATAATGAATGAGACTTATGAAATAGAAATAAATTGACAAAAATAGATTTTAATATTTATTTATTTTGATAAATAGCTAGTCAAAACATGGAAAAAAATATGTAAACCAATAAAATCAAAGATGTATTTTGAGATTTAAACAAATATTCATCCAGCATATTTTCAAAGCCACATATTATACATCAGTCGCACTTTGCCACCTCTATTAAAGAGCATCATGAAATAATGACCAATGAATTACACTAGCATATGCAACACTTTTAAGTTTTTCAACCTAATTGAGAATTTCCCACAAAAGCCCATATTTTTTCAGTTATTTAATTCAGTTATTGATTAGTAAACTTGAGAAGATTATAAATAATCCAAATTACTCTTAAACATACAATATATTTAATCCAGCTATTTGATTGATAAACTTGAGAATAAAGTTGCTAAATAATCCAAATTATTCATAAATGTAGAAACACAAATCATAAGAAAAGTATAATGGAAATATAATGCACTCTTTCTCAGAGATAGGCCAAAAAAATATTAGTTCATTTACTAATAACAAAGTTATTCTAATTACTGAAAATGGTGTAATATTTTTTCCCCTAGCATTTGTCATTTCTTGAATATTTGAAAATTGCTTAACTACCAGACATTGCAATGTTTTCTTCATATGATCTCACAAAAATTCAGAATAGATGCTGCAGTCTTCTAACCTATAGTTTTTGAAAATAACCCCACTTATGAATTTTTTTTTTCTAATATCAGTGTTTTCTAAAAATATATGACATTAGGAGATAATCTAAAAAAAAAAAAATCCTGAAATTCCATTTACCTTATAGTGTTGTTTCAACTTTAAAACAAAAATAAATAACAATTTAGATATGTTTGCAGCAACAAAGAAACAGATCACAAAACACATTTGGATTATATTCATTTTTATTATTGTAATACAATGATTAATGGACCAAGTTAAAAAGTGGTTTGCATAATAGGATGTATCCATTTTATCAACAAGCGTACTGCAATATTAGACTATATTCACAAACTCAATAGAAAGTTTTTATTCCTTGATAGATGGCGTTACTGCATCAATACCAATAAAAGCATACATTTTTCTTCTTGGAGACTTTAGTGGATATGTTGGAATGAACAATAAACTAAGACTCAACATTACTAGAAATAAAGTTATTAATTCTATAAAATCAAATGGCCCGTTGTTGTAGAGATTTTCTCAAATGCATGGTATCTCCAACAATTTGTTTAATTAAACAAAAAATTGTTATAAAAAAAAACTTAATTTATATTTTATGGATTATACTTAGGAGTCTGAAGACCAATATGTTATAGGCAAGAAAAAGGCTAAAATAGTAGTTAATCTAAAAAAATAAATCATAACTTAAGCATGCTGCTAGAAAATTTGATATTTAATCTTTAGAGTAACTACTATTCCTGTTATTTTTCAATAGCCATTAAATGTTAAAATTGCCGATTTAGATTTCCAGATTTAATATTTGATTATATTACAGATATAAATAAATGTGTTTTGGGGTTCATTAAAAATGAATAATCTTGATTGATTATCTAACAGTAATTTTATATTGATTTAAAAAGAAATGTGACATACTTTTCTTAGTAGAATAATAAAATGTATGTATGGTTTTATAAAGCAGAAGTTCAACAACTGATAAGATTTAAAGCTGATTGATAATTAAATAGCAAAGGAGATACAATCATTTGCTGACTACCTTCATTTGAATTTTTTTTTATTTTATACAATATATGCAAAATGTGGACTCCCAAAAAGTATCATAATCTTATCAAATTAATGAAAGAGAGCTTCAAAATAGACTTGACCATTTTTTGATTAATGATACAAAAATTAAGATAATGCATCCATGATATCAATTCATTTAGATTTGAATACAGATCTTTAGTTGAATTTAAAGCAGCTTTTTGTAATATTACAAATGTAAAGGCTATAAGTCCTAAAGAAACACTAGAAGAAATTTTAAAATATAATTTGATATGTAAGCTTAAAACTTGAATTATTTTTAAGGATATAAAGACACATGAAGTGGTTCCATCTTGTACTGCTATAATTTATAAAAGGCAATAGGAAAATATACAACAATTGTCACTAAATATAATTGCTATCCACTAAAATGAAAGTGCTTTTAAGAAATTTTACTAAATGGATTTTCCCAGATATGAGATTCAGTGGAGTTTTAAAAGAATCATGTTCAGAAACATGAATATGATTTATTTATAGTCTTTACTGATTTGGCAGGAATAATGTTAGGGAAAATCTACTTTTTCTACTCCAGTTCCATCCCCTTGTGAAAGGGTAAGCTTCAGTAATCAATAAATAAAAGTAATGTTTAGGCAGCTGTTACATAATTTTTATTTGGCATTACAATAAAATTGGCCCCAACTATTCTTTGCTTTTAAAGTAAATTTATAAAAAAAAATTTTTTTGGAAGTATGCTATCTGCTCCTGCAACATTTCCTGATATAAGATTTTAAAAATGTTGCAAAAAAAAAAACTTGGGAGTTCTGCTTTAATTCCTAGTTCGATCAATAAAGAAAAAGAGTGGCAATCTTATTCACAGAAACAATGGAGTTCTTTTTAGAAGTGTTTCTATATCTATCAAGCGCATATAAAAAAGAATAAGCTTTTTGGTTGGATCTTGTAAAAAAATTTGGTTCTTCCACCTTTCTTTTCAATCAATAATTCTCAATATATGAATCCTTGAAAAATAAATATTGAATATAAAGAATATTTCTAATTTGGGACAATTCTAGAATAAATTGTTTTTGGCATGAACATATGAAAATTATTCCAAAAACTGAAACAAAAGCATAACTATATATAGCATATTTAAAATTGAATAAACCTAATAACAATTTCAAAAAATTATTACCCAATTTCATTATTATATGCTTTTTACAAGTTTTTAAAAGAATGTTCTTAATAAGAATAATGCCAATAGTTGAAAATTATCTTAGATCAAGTTGAATTTAGGCCAGAGCAAAGTTGCTGTGACCAGGTTCTATCTTTAGCTATCCTCATTAAAAGAAGCTTTCAAAATAAAGTAGTACTATATTTATCAATCTAGCCTCAATTTTTAACTCTGGAATAATTGTCTTTTAAAAACCTCTAAAAATGTTAAATACAAGAAATCTACTAGACAAAATAAATGCTTTCTAACAGAAGGTGAATTTCACCCAGCAATAAGTAGTATATTTCTGTAATCTAATCATATGCAAATTATTCATTATTTTTAAAATTATTTCTTTATATAAAAAACTATTTATAATTGATCACAATAGATATACTTATAGAAAAAAAAAACTTCAATTTACATTCTAATAAATTCAAATAATAGTAATTAAGGGCAAATTGAAGATAGAGCAAATTGCACATATTATCTTTCCAATTTATCTAATTTTTTTTTTTTCAATATACATAATGAAAAAACAATTGCACTACGTAGTTTAATGCAAAGATAGAATGATGGATTCAAGAGCTAGGTCTCTGTACTGAAACTAAATTTAATCACATTTGATGCTCAAATGATGCATGAGTAACAAAATATTTGATTTTACCTTATATATGAGGGCAATGATAGAGTGATAAACTAAAGACCTAAAAATTCCTTTATCAAAGTTTAAACTGTATGTGGATGTTACAAGACTTATCAAGCAATAAGCATAATAAAAATTGTTTCTAAGAAATAATGAGGCTATATATGTATGGCATATATGAACATATTATAAACTTTTTATTTTTATTTATGTAATAATTACAGAAAAGATCTTGAGATATAATTAATAGCACCTCTGATTATCATGGCTATGACTTAGAGTTTAAATTTATAATCATAAATAGGCTTACGATTTTATCTTTGATTTGCAACCAATCAATTTAACTATCCAATAATGATTAAGATATAGATTTCCAGTTAATATTAACTTCAAGAAAAAATACCAGATTAATACGAGTTGCTCATGCGAGTCAATGAGATGACTAAAAATAAAAAGATAATAATATAGTGCAGCCTTCACCATTGGTGGTGAGCTATCAAAACTCCTAAGATACTAAATGCATAGTTATCTTTATATAATAATTATATATTCCGATTTGATAAATATTTTTATATATTGTATTATCAAAAAAATCACAGAGTATCTAATTCTTTTCAAAAACATCTTTAATATTATCTTTTAATAGTAAACATTTTTTATAAATGCCAAACTACCAAAATCATTTCTATCATGCTATTAAATATTATCAAATACTTATTTTTTCTGAAGGTATATGCATTTTCATATAATATCATACATTATCTACTATCAAGAAAAGAGGTTCAACACTTTTGATACTTCCAATAAGCATCTTGATAGTTATAGAATGTGCAATTAGCCCAAACAGCTCAATATATAAAAATAATCTACATAATCTTTTTTATAAAAAATTCTAAACCTTTTGTTGTAATATTAATATTATTCTTTAAAGTATAAACATAATCTTTATAATGATGAATGTTTAGAAAATGTAGCATAATGTGGTGTAATGGTAACATCTTTTAGCCATTCTCACTCTAAATTAAATCCAGTCTGGGTAAAACTTATAATGTTTTTTTTTAGATACTCAATTCAGCTAACAATTCAATTAGTTAGTAAATGGATGTCTCATTATTCTTGGCTATGTTCAAACCTTCACTATTCAGCAGTTAGTGAGCCAAGTGAGAAATATCTTCTCTATGTTGAAGAAGCCTTTTATATCATTACCATTTAAGTTATTACAAACATGAAACATTTTTCCCACATCTTATAAAACTACATATTTTACTAAAACTAAATTCTGATAAGACATTCAAAATTAAAATAATTGACTCAATTAATTTATTTTATGACAAAATAAGCATAACTAAAGAAATATCATTAAGATATTATTTATATGATAATATCCCTCACTATAATTTGTATGTACTTATCTCTCTCTCTCTATATATATATATCTTAATAAAAAAAGATCTAATTTAGACACCAATAAATATTTATAATATAGACAATCATGAGCCAATTTAGTCTTTAAAAATGTAAATAATTATACCTACTATAACATATTACAGGTGTAATATAATTATGCAACCATAATTCAAAATTTTTGTTGTCTTTAATTATACTAATTTAGAAATTTTATTCAATGTGCTACGAGCATTAAAAAAGATCACTATCGCGAACTTTTAAAAAATTCCTGTACAGGAATTATTTCCTAAGGCATTTCATTCGTTTCTAACAATAGATCCTCTGTAATTTTTTTGATGACAATAATTTTCGCTTAACTTTACAATACAGACAGAAAACATTTTTACAATTTATACTTGTGCAAATTAAAGTTTTTTTTCTACCTATTCTAATCCCATGATGTATATTTAAAGTACTTGTGAAAAAAATTAACACCGCTTACATTAATGTCAAAAAATATTGATTTTTAAAATTATGAAACTATTTTGAAAAAAGTACAGCAAAATATAGCTATTATATTTTCAAAAATTCACTTAGTTCATTAAAATTAATCTAAAAGCAAGTACTTAACACATATAAACCCAAAATATTTTGTTAGCTGCTTATTTATCTTTTCACATGGGGTAGGGGGATTAAATATTCATTAGGCTGTTTAACAAATCTATGGTATATTCGTTACTAAGTCTTATCTATGAGCAATATACATATATTAAGAAAAACGTAATTTAAAATTTCTTAAACGACAGTTAATATTTCTTAACTCTACCAAATGCATTATACAGATCATAACATTCAAAAACTACGACATGCACTACAGAAATATTATTCGTTATTGGATAATCTCTAGTCTAATGACTGATTTATAAAAATTATAGTATCTTCATAACGTTTTACCAAATGGCTCGTAAAACTTATAATGCTATTATAAATAATGTAATTGAAGTGTAAACTGAGCAGGAAAATAAATAAATATATATATACAATCCTTAAGTATCTGGTAAAACAATCCAATATTACCTTTAACACTGTATATTATTTTTACATTTTACTAATTATAAAAATATGAACACTGAAGAAATAAGTGCTTTTATCTCTTTAAATAATGAACCTCGTTGATATGATCATGACTAAAGCCTGTCTACAAGGCTCGAGTAACCGATAAAATTAAAATATGAACAGAAATACAGTATTATTTTTTTAAATAAAAAGTATAAATGCAAAAAAAGAAAAGGGGGAGGGGAGAGTTAAATTAAAAAAATGACTTACCATAAGGTAAATATTATCAATAAAAAAAGACATCCTTATAACAGCAATATATTTTAAAACAAAAATCCAGAGTTAAAGCTACATTATTTTTTCAAGATACCTTCAAGCAAATATTAGCGGCATCTAGAGACTTATAAGTAAATTAAATGTGAAAAATTTTTCTATTAAGTATAAAGTTTAGATATTTGAGCTACATGCTCTAGGTAGATAATATATACATTCTCATTTAATTATTATCATATATAATTGCTACATACATACATGCATGAAGATCTCCGCTGAAAGAAGTGTCACAATTAAGGCACTAGAATTCTACAACGATAGTTTTCTGTTATTTGGCACTCCCATTATACACACTAGTACTTTATCACTTTAAGGTTCTAATGTATATAGGTCATGGCGCGCCGTTTCTCACCCTTCAATTAACTTTCAGATTACCTGCTGGATTATAGCGCCACGCACTGGCCATCCGATATGGGTGCGCCATAAGTGAACACCTTCTAGTAGACAGCCCTAAACCTGTTTTCAAATGGAGACTAATATTCAAATATATAAACTAAAACTTTTAACATCTAAATTAATGTTATAAATAATGTAGCCATATTCCATTGATACACATATAAAATATTATTTTGGCATCATAAGTAGAAATCAGTAAATTAGTGGTAAATCTGTTGAACTTATAAAATAAATTAATGAAAGTGATGGATTAAAAGTACATTGATTAAAGCTACATTTTAATTCATTATAATTTTAGTTGATTATGGCTAATTTTTTTTTAAAAAAAATCTTTTTAATATAGTATACATCCATATCCCGTTAATAGTGTATAGACATTTCTAATCTTAAAAATGAAGGGATGGAAGATTACCTGGTCTTCAAAATAATCTTTTGCCCTAGATAGAATCAAAAGCTAAAGATTCATAAATTCTCAGCTGTTAATAAAATTATAAAAAGTCTGTTTAATTAAGTAGAATTATGATTAAACCATTACGTTGGTCTTCAAATGTTAAGACAAAAGATTATTCGTTTTTTTTTTTTGTTTGATAAAAAAACAACACACAAAATAAATATAAATCAATGCATGCACTCTTAACAATAATTCAACTAATAATTTTGCAATTAAACATATCAGCAGCCACTAATATTTATTTACATGCTGCATATCTAAGTTTAATAATAACAGAATATAATACTATGCAGTTATATGCATTTGATTATCTCAATCTAGATAATGTGATATCTAAGCAATAGCAATTAAATAGTAATACGTATGTGTGTCCATAACATATAACCCCAACAGGTGCTACCATAAAATAATACATAAAATAGTAATTAATGATTATTTATTATCTGCATGAGTTAGAATATCAGCAATATATATATATTATGCACATGCAATACAATAAGCAATCTTAATTTTAGTAATATGATCCATTTCAAAACCTGAATTATTTACAGACTTAGCAAATAATATTAAGAACGGATCAACCTGTCCAATCCTAGAATCATTTTGGAATTGATAGTGTAAACTGCACTGAGCATGATTAATCATTTCTGCTGAAGTTCTTCAATCACCTTCTGTCTTGGCTCTTCTAACATCCATCATCATACTTTCACAACTGAATATTAATGATAATTTCAATCTGACACTACATTATTAGTCTGCTGTCTTGGTTTTGTTATTTATAACTATTACTCTCTGAGTCATCAGGTTACAATTTATTTAATAATTTTCAGAATTAATAAGCAAAGTAATTATCAGTTTTATCAGTTATCCTGTAATTAAGGATTTGTGCTTAACTTAGGCACAGTTAATCCCTTAATTAAGGGATCCTCTCTCTCAGATGACAAACTACT
The DNA here is from genome assembly GCA_028023455.1 of Epiperipatus broadwayi. Lineage (NCBI taxonomy): Eukaryota > Metazoa > Onychophora > Udeonychophora > Euonychophora > Peripatidae > Epiperipatus > Epiperipatus broadwayi. Next base: position 5,365,130 of record JAQFVV010012478.1, on the reverse strand, counting down.
TATTTTATATATTTAAATACTTTAATATGTAGAAATATTAAAAATTATCAGGTTTGTGTTATTCTAATTCTGATTTATTTCACTCTTGAATGGCAGCCCTTCTTTCATCATCACTGTCTTGAGTTATGGATTTACTGCTCCCCCCTAGATTTAATTATAAAAATCTCTTTAAGAATTGATGTTGTTTTGTTGGACCATCTATTTTTAACAAGCTTGTATTCTACCCAGTTAGAATAAGAGTCTTTTATAATCAGAAATAACTATCACATAAAAGGCCCTTCATGATTTATTTGAATTCATTGCCAAGTTTTAAATGTAGTTGCTTATAGAATTTATGTCCAATATTTCTGGTTTGCTTTTATTTATACTTTTATTGTATTTTCAATACCTTTGTCAATTGCTGGTTACTATACATAGAAACATGCTAAAGTCTTAGCTTATACAATTCACGAATGGCTCTCTTGAATTTTCAAACAACTTTGGGATCGTATGAGTACCCAGACTCTAATATACATCCCCTATTTATAGACATTTGATTTTTTAATTTTCAGACTGTTACTAGGATTTTATTTGATTATTTATTCAACAATACAATACAGTTTCTTAACAGCCTGTCCACTTCACCATACCGCACTATGTGAGCAGGTGTCTATATAATTAATAAATTCTTGCTCTGTTTCAATACATTCTTTTATATCTGGTATTCAGAATAGTGCAGTAGCAAGTGTTATAAAAGTATTCATTTTATATTCCATCATAATCATATAGAAATAAAATTTCACTATAGTATAAGATTTGTGGGCTCAAATATCATTATACATATATATATATTGAACCGGATAGTATCCGTTTCAAAGGTCACTTCACAAAAGTAGAACTAACTTTTGGGTTTATTAAATTTAAATCAATAAAGCTATTTTAAAAAAATTGTTTATGGAAGTGTGTGTATTAACACACACACTCGTTTATGTTTAAAACATATATATTTATATAAAATTGATTTTAAAATAAAAGTTTTCTTTTACCGCTTGTTTTTACTTTTTTTTTCAAAATCAAATTGATTAAAAACAAGCAAACTAATTAATTGTATTTCTGTCTCTTTTATTTTAATCATTTCTAAGTTAATTCTAAAAGCCGAAATTTAATTTTGTGTTGTTTTTGTTTAAAATAATCCCTGGTTAGAATTCCTAATTAGTTTGAGCAGGAGATTGAGATTTGCCCTGCCCTAAGGCATGGAATTTGAAAACAAGAAAGGGTTTCATGAGAATGGAGTGTGGGTATAAATAACCCTGCAAATTTTGGACAATAGTTTTTTATTTTTGGTTGGATAAGCTGCTTCAAAATGATAAATTTCAATTTGCTTGCACAAAATGTATGAAGTCACTGTTATATGTATTGTAATCAACAATATGCATTGCTAGTTTAAATAAAGGCAAACCTCTGACTCTAAGCTGTTCTTTCGTAATGCCATGAAGATTTTTTAGGAAGGATCCCCAAATTGTTTATACACTTGCCGCTGTAAAAGGAACACCTGAAGGATGAACTTCTTTAGAAAAACTAAAAAAAAGGCCTTTAGAAAAACTATGTGAACTTTGCTTTACTGTAAGGTAAATACATTTTTCATTCTTTCCAGGGTATATTCTTTAGTTAAATCTCTGCTCAATCTAAAAATAAATATGTAGTCTTAATAATTATTTAATCTTTTATTTATGAACTGTATTTGCTTTTTCTTGTATTTATAGTGTGTCTTGGAATCTTAGTTTTAAGATTCCAAGTTTGCTTTCAATTTTATTTATCAGAGAGTATCTGGGGAGTTTATATTTTATATGCTTAATACATCTTACTTTATTTTACTAACTCTTGCTAAATGCTTTAGAAGTCTTGTGTAAATTTTAGTTTAATCACCTATCCCTATTTTATCCTTCAATAATTGATTTAAATTACTGTGTTTGCACTTTTTGCAAACTGCAAAATCTTTTAGGTGGCAGTTTATTGTGTTTGTTGTTCTGTTTTCCTTTATAGAGATTTTATTTTCCATAGTTCAGGTTACGTAGTCCGTAACTCCCTTTTTCTTGTGTGAGACTAACCTTGGCTGGTTTAAACATACTTGTCCATGAGTATTTTGCAGAATTATAACATTCTTAGTTCTGACATTTCTTTTCCAGACTAAAAAAGCTTCTTTGTGCTGTCCCATTAGTTTTTCACATGCATCATTTTTTTTAAAATCTCTATAAAATGAATATTGGTGAGGGTGAACCACTAGCAGAAAGATACTCCTAATTCCCCATTTAAATTCTAGGTGATATAACATTTCTTTCTGCTAGGGCATTTAATGTTGTCATATTTTCAACTCATATACATGCTCTGATAATTTGATTTATATAAATCTAGATCAAACTTTAATATTTTGTTCACTAGATTTATTTTATCTTTTACAAGTTGCTATAAATTTATTTGTCAAAGTGTGTACTGGGAATTTTGTTTGTAAATTTATTTTGTAATTCTAATTATTACACTTTCTTGAAATGCTTGGGCAGACATAACTAGTCTTATAATTACTTACCTGTCTCCTACTGAGACCTTTAATTATTGTACTTAGCTTAGTTTTGGACAATCGTTTGGTTGGTGATTCACCCGCCTTATATGTTTGTTTTCCTTAAATCCGAGATGTGGTATTTTATTAATTTTAAATCACTTATGTTGGAATATTTTCTAATTTTATTATTTCAGTAAATTGGAGACGTAGATTTCCTCCTGTTTTATAATTTATACTTCAATGTATTCATTCATTTATTTTTTGTTCTTGTGGTGCAATCAACCATGCATTACCTTAAGCATGGTGAATCATGAACTGTTCTACCGGCATTATGATGATCTTGGTCTTGATGCATTTTACCGGGCCAAGAAATGCTCTCTGGTGCTGTTTCATTGATTGCCTTCAAGACCGTATTGTTTTCATACCTTTGAATAGGGAAACCAGCATTGTAGGTGAATTGTCAGCTGAAAGAAATTTGTTCCCTCTCTTTCTAATTCATTATTAGAAAATTAGTCTATCTGCCAGAGCATTGAATTTTATTCTTTCTGGTATACACCTGATATAACCCTATTTATTGTATTATAAACTTTTACTTTATAATTTATATTTCTCATAAATAAAATTTCAAAATTGTTTAAAGTTAATTTGGCTGACGTTTGTCTTAGTTCTTTTATTTCTCAATTGTCTGAACAATATTTAAGATTTCTTGTTTTTCCCTGAATCCAGTGGGCACAACCATCATCCTCATCCATTTTTGATCATAGTAAATAAATTTTCCATGTGATGTGATGTGATGTATTTGGCTTCTCCTTAAATGAAGTCAAAAATATCTCAGCAATTATGCCCAGATAAGCCTGTTAGCCACTTTATTTTCCATTCCCCACTCTAAGTCTTCCCACATTCTGCCCCATCCCTGTTCCACAACATAATCTTTGTCAACTCTATGGCTTTTTTATATCTAAATCCCCCTTATCTTTTCGCAAACCCAGCATAAACACTAATAACTCACTTTCTGTATAGTCACTTTGTTCATACCTATTCTCCCATAACTTCATTATCTGTACCCTTTCTGCTTTCAAGCATTTACATTCAATCAACAGATGCCTAATATTTTTTATATTTCCTTCCTTACACAATTTGCACACTAAATCACCCATAGTTTTCCATTTACATGTATATTTCTTGTTGCTAAAGATCCCATTCGAGCCTTAAACAATAAACTACTTTCCTTACTATTATCATAAATTAACTCGCATCCAATATTCCGTTTACTTCTATATATATTTAAACTCTTCTTACCCTCCATACTAGTTTTCCATCTCTCCAACTCCCTATTTTTTATTAGTGCTTCTATTCTTTTATCCCATTCCTTACCACTATAACACTCAACAATCCTCCTAACACAATCATCCCACCTTTTATACAAGTATACTGATATAAATTCTTTATCCAAATCTTTTGCATACTGCATTACCTTTCTCACTCATCTTGTTACCTGCCCTTTACTCATAACCCAATTAAACACTATTTTGGCTATTCTTTTACTATCCATAAACTGCAACCTACCAAACATTTTCATTTTACTTTTTGCATCTCTCATATAAAAACTTGACCATCCCATTTCTTCTTGAATTGCCTCCTTTGCTGTCCACATCTCTGCATCTAATGCATGTCTTCCTACTTCCCTTTGTATTTTCTCTAAATAATCTAAAACCCTTTTACTAACACATAATGCATCATTACCATATGTTAACCCTGCTACTGCAACTCCCTTCCATACAATTCTAGCTACATCATATTTATTATATGAAAATACTGTTAGTTCCTTTACCAAACCCTTTCTTTTCTTTGCTTCATTTATCAATTTTTTTCTCCCATCCATCCAAGCAATTTTCCTGATTACATAAGATAATTCCCAAATACTTATATCTATCCACCACACTTAAATTTATATCCCCCAATAAAAATTCTACATCTTCTCTTTCCCCAGTATTAACCATCAATATATTTGATTTTTCTTCACTCAATTTAATCCCCATTTCTTTACCCATCCTTGCACATGTCCTCAACATAATTTCCATATCTTCTCTTCTTTCTGCACACAAAAAGATATCATCCACAAAAAAAAGACCCCACAAAGTATATACTCCCTTGCCACCTATTAACGGTATCTCTACCCCTCTTCCTAGTCTTTCTATTGCTTTCTCCATTTCACTCAAAAACAACAAAATAGGTGACATAGGGCATCCTTGCCTTAATCCCACCCCATTTTTAACTTTAACTGATTCTATATCCCCTAATTGGTAAGTATAATAATTATTTTCATATAATTTCTTAATAATATTTACTAAAGCTTCATCCATTCCCAAAATGGCTAACCTTACCCATAATCTATTTCTATTTACTCTATCATATGCTTTCTCTATATCTATAAAACTCATATATAATGATCTACCTGAATTCCTACTCATCTCCATAAGTTGTGTAACTACAAACAAACTATCTCCTATATGCCTATCTGACCTAAAATCTCCTTGCATTTCTCTCACTACATTATTCTCTTCCATCCATTTTACAACTCTTTAGCTACCATATATGAGAAAACTTGATATAAAACTGATGTTACTGCTATCGGTCTATAATTATTTAACTTTCTACGATCCTTACTCTTTCCTTTAAATAATAATCTTATTCTTGTATTACTCCAACTACCCGGAAAAGGAAAAACTCTCTTCTGTGCCATCTTATTAAAACATGATAATAACTTTGCTTTTGCTCTATGCCCTAAAATATGCTGTAGTCCTCCTTATATATATATATATATATAACTTAATAAATTAGATTCATTATATTTCTTTAATAGCATAATTATAAATTCTAAGTTATGAACTGATTTACGGTGGTTCTATAAAAGGAAACTAATGTTTTGCATCTAAATTTTATATATATTAATGTAGTCAGTGGGGCGAATGTGTTCTTAGAAAGCGCACACACACATTTATTTATTGCTGTATATTATTTTTTGAATGGGCTTCTGGTTAATGGCCATCCCATATATTTAGTTTGGACAGCTGTCATTCCACAATGGGTTTTGATTTTAAGAGTCATCCCATTACCTCCACTTAAGACTGGATCAGAAGCATCCACATATCCTGATAAGCTGTTTGATCACCCGGACTAAAAGGTCTCTTTCACTTTCACAGCAATGAGCTTGGTAGAAAAAGGAACCGGTTACATGGTAACAAATCCTACAAGCAAGAGCACATTCGAAATGCACAGACTCAGAGTGTATGTTTTATATATGCCTTAGTATCTGAAGTCTTACTACCCACCATCAGTTCATTCCTCCATAATAATTTATATATCAGCTTTGATCTGAACTGAATCTAGTTTTGTAAGCTTACAATCGATATGGAGAATTGTGTACTGATCAAATAAATTATTAATTATAATTGATGATGATCACTTCTGCAGATTAACTAAAGCAAATCTAAGTGTCAAAACATAGCATAAATAGGGCATAGCTAATCATGAGCTAAACTTGAAGTAAATCTTTATTACTGTAATAATAGAGCTCATAAAAGGTAACTTGGTAAATTATAAATTATCATCACCTGAGAGTGAGAGAAAATAATAAGTGTAAATTTAAACAAAATGTAGGTTTATTTAATCATCATCACCTGTGAGTGAGATCAAATCTTAAATCTGTAAATATAAACAAAATGTAACTTTATTAATCATCATCACCTGCAAGTGAGGCCCAATACTAAATATGTAAATTCAAACAGTCTGTAACTTATTCTATTATCATCACCTGCGAGTGAAACAAAATTGTGTCAGTCAATTGTTTTATTTTATTTTATTTTATTGCTTAAATTTTTGCTTTTATTAAATTTGTTTAAAATATAACTCTGCTTAGTGTCTACATTTTGCTCATTATTCATTAGTTAATTATTAACTAGTAATTAGTTATTGTTTGAGTATTATGAATCATAGCCTAAATTAATGATGTCTGTTAGTTGAGTCACACCTATATAGCTATACTTTGGTCATGCCAATTTATATCATAGTCTCGTGTTTCACCAATGTGCTACTGCCAGCACGTGAATTAAGAAAATACTGGTGTGGCCTCATATACGTCATCCGTAAGGTAGTAAATCTTTGAGTGTTGGTAAAATAATTGAGGTGAGATTGGATTCAGGGTCTCAACAACCTCACTTCAATCAGCCTTGGTATGATTTGCTAAAACTCTGGATTTTGTTGCGTGAATGTACAATATGACCATTACAATATGTTAGACAAAAATATAGAAGGCAAAGCTAGGTCATGGCTCATAAAATGGCCTTAATTTTACAGTTTAATTCCCCAAAAAAATATTTGAGAAAAACTTTTCCAAGCAGGCATACCATGAGTCAAAAATGCAAACCAGTTTAGGGATAAGGTGCCAATTTGACAACTATGATGAAACTGACTAAAACACTTAGCAACTGGCAGAACTAATATCTCAGCCTTCTATCAGTAAGTTCTGTGCTAACAGGGTTTTACAATACTAACAGCACTAGATTGAATCTACACTATCCAAGTGCTATCTGGATCTGATCTGACTGCTCATTCCTGCAACTTGTAACTGCTCCTGGATTCCTGTTTTCAGCCCTACAAGTAAAAACTCTCATTTCTTCTCTCTCCCCCCCACATTCTTATTTTAAATTTTGAAGGGCCTCTAAAATATTAGTTCCCTTGGCCTCACATTTTCTTTGAAAGGCCCTTCCATGAGTACAGTAAGAGTATTACTATTGAATTTGATAAACTTTTACCATTTCCTTTTAATCATACAAAATATGTACTGTTCAAGTTTTGTATGATTACATATTTTATGAAAAGTGTATAATTTTTGAGATTTACATTTCTTTTTAAGTATATTTTTATGTGATAAAATAAGTTTTAAATATATTTAATTAACATGTGAGAAAGAAAATTTTAAAATGGCATGGGTATTTGTCTGATTTTAACCTCCACTAATTAACTAAAATGCTAATATATATATGATAATAAAAATATGCTAAATGTAAAAAATATAAAAATAAGTGCAAAAAAAAGGCTTCCATTATTTATCTTCTAAAAAATATTCACTTAGAATAAATGAAAAATGGCAATTTTTCTACAGTATTGAAAATATATATATTTTTCTCTATTCTTTATTTGGCTATTATCTATCTATCCTTATATATACATAGGCTATGGATTTTTGCTTTATAGTAATAAGCTCAATTTAAGGAATAAATCAATAAAAATAAATGTAAGTGGTAGTCTAACATTATTTATATTAAAAAAAAGTCTTATACTAATTTTAAAAAAGTGACTTTTCTATAATGCTTTATAAATTACTTAAAACAATATTATAAAATAAATTATTTAATTTTAAAAATATAAGCAGTATGCATAATAAATTAACAATCTTTTATTAAGGGCTTTATAAAATATATACTTTAAATAATTTAAAAAACTATCCAATACAATATTACAATTTTTTTAGAATATATTATTATTATTTATATATAGAGTACATGCTAATATTTTACAAATTTTGTGGTAAATAGCTAAAGTATGTTATTACAAAATACATGCATTGTTTCAGAGATGGCGCTTCAGCTGCTTGGAGAGAGAGTATCAGTCACTTTTTTATTCAGACACACATATTACCATCATTTATATTGTCAATAATAATATTTTTTAATGAAGTTTATTAATTAAACCACAGACAAGTATGAATAGTTAAGCACTTATGTCAATACATAAAAAAAAAACTATCTCATAAATTTACAGAATTTTAGCCAGTAACAGGGACTTCTTTGGAAATTAAATCAGCCTTATCTCCCCTCCGTGTATGTCAACACAATAATATTTATTAATTAAATTAGAATTGCATGATTCTAATCAAAAGATATATATATATATTGAAAAACAACACATAAATACGTGTGTATAATAAATAAAACGCTAAAAATTGTATCTCTAAAAACTTAATTACCATATATTGTACCAGTCGTAAAACCCACCACCTAAACTTCAAGTCGGATCCAAACTCATCTGAACCAAACTGAATTCAAACCCAACTCAACAGCTCAGATTAGTAGAAATCTAAATCGACGGCACAGTGCTATGCGCCAAGAAACTAGCTCAATGGTTGGTGAGGATCAGAGACCCCTGAACTGACATTAATATCTGATAATAAACTGACTAAAATAATTTTAAATCGAATCATATGTATATGTTTGGGTTGCCAACACAGACAGCGAGTATTAACATTAAAATAATTATAAAAGAATTAAGAACTAAGAAACCAAGTGTGTTTAGAAAATATTTAATAATAATAATTTGTTTTGTTTGAATTTTAAATAATGATTATATTAATTAATTCTAGTCCTTAAACAAAGTTTATAATTATAATACGAGTGGCGGTCCTTATTATATGCCAATGAATATTACGCAATATTTGAAAGTCTATGTCTATGCCCCCAACAAGAAAATAAAGGCAGATAAAGGTATTCATTAGTAAAGGAAATTATTACTCTAATTTTATACGAAAGAATGTGATATTTATTTTCACATTCGCAAATCCATTCATGAAGAGCAAGATACGTATTTTAGGGCATAACTTTAATCTTTATTGGAAAACTTATTTAATTTGATATAACTGAGAATTTGTTTGACTTTAATTTAAATCACTTCATCATGAATTACGAGCATCAGAGCGGGCTTTACTGGAACAGAGAGGTAACGGTGCTGACGAATTATGAGCTATAAAATGAAATTGAAAGACGATAGCTAGTCGATAATCGAAGTCCTATGGCGGCTTGCATCTGACAAGTCTTATGCCCTTTGACTAATATGAACAGGAGAGGAAGTGCTTTCTTCCTCGATAATTTAAAATAACAGAAATATGATCACCGACCAGCCTAACGGAGCGGAAGATTGCCCTACGTCAGCAACATTGAAGATGATGACTTGATAGTCATCGTTTGAAAAATAAAACCCAATTATAGAATGCTCTACATGATGACTTGATCAAATTAATTAAAGTCAAACGAGCTTTTAACTAAAACTATTTTAAAGTATTGGTAAATCATATTAATTATGCCCCAATCATCGTGCCCTTCCTGAATCTTAAAGAAAGTAACAGCAAAATTTGAATTAGAATATATTTGATTCCTTTATCGGCCCTTTTGCAATAAAAACATTTTAAGATTATATATGAATAAATACATATTGGTGAATACAAAAAATATCTGGGGCATAGATTAAAAGTGGAGCTAATAATTTATTATTAGCCAATTATAAAAATAACAAACATTTAATAATTTCTTTCGACTCGATGATTGATAGAACTGTAAATCTAGTTCTAATGGGTGAGAATTACTATTAGAATTAATATATTATTATTTGCACAAGGCAAAGGAAACAAAGGAGATCATCGAGTCGAAAGATTATTGGCATATAATTAAAAATAACATGACATTAATAAATCACACACATATATATATATATATAATATAATAAATGAACCGCCAAGTAAGAAAAGAGAAAGTTTAAAGACTAGAGGTTGAGAGAATTATATATAAATTTAAAATAGCATAAATAAAAGGGTTTACACAGAGTATTACATTTATAGAATGAAAAGAGCTCTTAAAGGGAGTGTAAAGTAAAGTTCGGAAACTGGCCAGAAAGTTTAAGGTTCATTATGAAAATATATTACCCATTTCTTCCGGGGCTGATTTTCTTAGGTTACACATCCGAGTTGGTAAAAAAATGTAGGCACCATTTAGTTGATTACTTGAACAGTATTTTAATGGATTTTCGATTTTAGCAGCATGATTTGTCTAGAAAAAATTCAGCAGCTCCATTGAAGATTTTTAAGGGACTTCAGGAACCGATAGCCAGATTCCTGATGTTTAGCCCTTCACCATGATCGAAACACTATTTAAATATGATTTTAACAGCACAGAATTTACTGCACTTCTCTACAACAAAGATGGCTTTTTTCCTCCCAAACTTTTCAGAGCTATATATCTGTCCTCTGATGCCTTCAGGCTAGCGCTTCTTTCATTATCAATGTTTTTAGATTTACTGGTTGTTTTTAGATACATTCCTTCGATAAGGCTTTCAAACTCATTAACTTGAATTCATTTTCTAATTAGAAAATGAATTCTTAAAATCAGAAAATGATTTTAATTAGGAAATCCTTATCTTTTTTTCTAATTAATAAAACTTTAACTGTTGTTTTTGGAAAGGGAAAATCTGAAAGCTTATCGAAAGAATGTAGCTTTTAATCAATAAAACTTTAACAAATTATTTAAAAATAAAATCAAACATTCCCGACGCAATGAAACTTTTAAACAATTATATATATTTAAATATTTACAAATATATATGCACAATCCACGCAGTTATAATATATAAATTCATGAATAATTCTATCATGAATTTATTAATAGAATTGATCAATTTAAATCTGAAACTAATTAATTTTAATACACATTTATGAAATAAGTTATTCTTTATGGAAATTAGCATGGATTGAACGTATAAAGCCCCATTGCATCGGAAATTTAAGGTTAGTACTAGGGTTTGAAGTGGGCTTATGGCTAGATGTCATGAAGCTAGGATCGAACTCAGATCCGACTGCTTCATTTCTTTTCACTTCAAAAAAAAAACAATGAAAAAAAAATCTCTTTACTTATGCGTGATACATTCGCATAAGTGTACTCGACTAGTTGGTAGACTCTGGGAGAACAGCATGAGTGTGAATAATATCATCTGTACAAACTACAAAATTATACATGTCTCATTGCGATCATTTTTTTAAATATTATCTAGCTTATAAATAGGTCCGATAATCAAGTCTCATTTTCCCTATGGTCATGTCAGTCGGTCATCTGTATATATATCTGTCATTTAATGTTTGTCTTATTGTTTCCCTGGATCAGGTGGCACATATGGTTTTAACTTTTGATAATGGTCGTAGTCTTGGTCTTTTCTGGTTGGTGTCAAGTTCCCATAGTCTATTGCAGTCAAAAAGTCTATGGTCTTTTCTATTGACATAGGGCACATCCCAAGCATGATTCTTTGGATCCATGGGGGTAAATGATGTCTGATCATCCGGATGATGTGTTGGTCCTCATATTTGAAGGCTGTTAGGGATTTGAATGTGGTTACTTGCTGGATGAAGTAGGCTGCATATCCCTGTCTGCAGTTTTCTTGATACTTCTGAGTGTTCAGTCTATGCAAAATGCCCTCCTGCCTTTCTTCACTCCAATATTTTTTTAAAATGGCATTTTCATATCCTTGGATCGTGGTAGGTGGTTTTTTTAATAGCTTCCACCATGCCTTGGCAGCTTCTCTTAAGTAGTGGCTGGCTAGGATAACCTTTTCCTTTTCTGCTACAGAGTGCAGACAGAAAAATTCTTTAATGCTGTCTAGATGATCTATGGGCTTTTCTCCTGGGTTACCCCTAAAAATTTGAATTTCTACAGAAGATATAAGGGATGGTCTCTGCAAGTTCCTTAGACTCATTTCGGAGTTTATTGTCTGTTCCATTTCTACTTTTTGTTTTATTTTACTAATGGTCTGAACATCTTTTTCCCTGTCTGTATTTAAATCAGCTTCTGCAACCATTTCTTGGTTTGACTCATATTCTCCACTGTCATCTTCTTGACTATCCACAACTTCTTTTGGTGTGGTCTGATCATCTTCATCACTTCTTGGAGTTTTGTAAGTGTCTATTGCTGTATGATGCTTTACAATCTCTGGGTTGGTTTGGGTCCCTCGTGTTTCCTCAAGCTTTAAAATCCTCTCCATCATCATCATCATTAGCTTCCTGTCTTCTCTCATTTCTCTGAGGATCGTATGAAAAGTCTCTCGATCATCGTGATCATCTTTAGCCATCTTTCTGCTTTGATGGTTGCGCTTTTTCCTATTGATCTGATTTTTAAAAGTGATCTCTCGTTCACTGGAGGTGGTTGAAGGCGCATCACTATCATCAGTCAATCCTTTATCTAATTGTTCTTCCATCTTTGAAAGTGAATAAATAATATAATAAACAATGTGAATCAAACTTATGGCACTCTCTGTATACTTAAATAATAATTTTTTTCTTCAGTACATTTAATTAGGTCTCTGACTACTGGTCCCATTGTCCCTATCTTCATTAGCTGCTGCATATTATTTCCCCAATCTATGTAATCTGCCTTTTTTAGTTTAGTTTTAGTTTGCCTACATTTTCTTGGTTAGCTCTTTCTATTAATTCTTTGAATGAGACATGTATTTTATTTAGAAAAAACTATTAAAGATAAGAAACAAACATTACTCACTTTCCCTCTGTTCAACTGTTCTCCCATGTCTGAAAAAAGAAAACTATACAAATGATTAGTGATATACAAATATTTATATATATATATTAGCAGGTATTACAAGTAATTCTCTGTATTGGACACATTTGGTTTTTATTATTTAGACAACTGACCCACTACTGTGCTGACAATCAAATTTGCTGACAAATTTATTTATATGGGCGCCAGTGAGCAAAATGAGATCAATAGGGCATGTGAAATAACCCATTGACCCCCAAACCACATATGACTGACTTAATTTTTGATAAAACAATTTTATTGATGATGAGTATTTATTATTTAATAACAACTGACGTGTTCCTGACCTGAGTTTAAATATAGGAGTTCACTACTTCATTTTTACTAAGCATGAGGCTTTCACACACAAAAAAAAATGTCAAAATTAATATTACACAAGAACTTTTATTTGTTGATATCATTTTTAATCTTGCTAGCATGAAAGCGTGTAAACCATTTAAGCATTTTGCCAACTGCATCTGGCTGCTTGGTGTACACAAAAGGTCTTCACCTGCTTTGAGGTTACTCTAGAAATTATTGTCATTAAAGCGTATTGTCACACTGCATCGGACCGCTTGACAGATAATTCCCAGTTTGAAGGTCTTTGCCTACTTTGAGGCTACTAAGAATACGGAGCGAACATTTAATATATGTGCTAGCAAGCAATACTTTGAAATTTAAAACTTTTAACATGATATCATATTGGATATTTTTAAATCATAACAACTGAGATGAATATAATTAATTTTGACACAGACAAAATATTTCATTTATTTTACCCCTTGCTTTGATCTGCTCTTACTACTTTTCTAACGATAATTTTCCTACTGTCATGAACGCGTATAACACAAACGTATAATATATATAGTGATATAGTACACGTATAATTAATTTATATATATTCTCTCTTATTACTTTTCTTTAAATAATTATTCTGACTAACGAATCTTTTACTGACGAACATTTAAAAAATAATCTTGAAAACATTTAATTATAAGAAAGAAAATTACAAAATGACATTTTAATTTATTAAATCATTTCAGTTATGCGTTATAAATCGCATAACTTTTCTTCAAATATATATAACATTCTACAAAAATATCACTTTCTACTGAAACATTTAATTTATCGAGATCTCAATTGACTGAGTAACTAAGATCATAATTACTATCTACAGGGTGTGTGGGGTTTATTAAATCGAGCTCCAACGATTGGGCAGCCAAAAACATAACCATGTACCAGTCGAAAAACCCACCACCTAAACTGCAAGTCGGATCCAAACTCAGCTGAACCAAACTGAATTCAAACCCAACTCACCAGCTCAGATTAGTAGAAATCTAAATCGACGGCACAGTGCTATGCGCCAAGAAACTAGCTCAATGGTTGGTGAGGATCAGAGACCCCTGAACTGACATTAATATCTGATAATAAACTGACTAAAATAATTTTAAATCGAATCATATGTATATGTTCGGGTTGCCAACACAGACAGCGAGTATTAACATTAAAATAATTATAAAAGAATTAAGAACTAAGAAACCAAGTGTGTTTAGAAAATATTTAATAATAATAATTTGTTTTGTTTGAATTTTAAATAAAGATTAAATTAATTAATTCTAGTCCTTAAACAAAGTTTATAATTATAATAAGAGTGGCGGTCCTTATTATATGCCAATGAATATTACGCAATATTTGAAAGTCTATGTCTATGCCCCCAACAAGAAAATAAAAGGCAGATAAAGGTATTCATTAGTAAAGGAAATTATTACTCTAATTTTATACGAAAGAATGTGATATTTATTTTCACATTCGCAAATCCATTCATGAAGAGCAAGATACGTATTTTAGGGCATAACTTTAATCTTTATTGGAAAACTTATTTAATGAGATATAACTGGAGAATTTGTTGGACTTTAATTTAAATCACTTCATCATGAATTACGAGCATCAGAGCGGGCTTTACTGGAACAGAGAGGTAACGGTGCTGACGAATTATGAGCTATAAAGTGAAATTGAAAGACGATAGCTAGTCGATAATCGAAGTCCTATGGCGGCTTGCATCTGACAAGTCTTATGCCCTTTGACTAATATGAACAGGAGAGGAAGTGCTTTCTTCCTCGATAATTTAAAATAACAGAAATATTATCACCGACCAGCCTAACGGAGCGGAAGATTGCCCTACGTCAGCAACATTGAAGATGATGACTTGATAGTCACCGTTTGAAAAATAAAACCCAATTATAGAATGCTCTACATGATGACTTGATCAAATTAATTAAAGTCAAATGAGCTTTTAACTAAAACTATTTTAAAGTATTTGTAAATCATATTAATTATGCCCCAATCATCGTGCCCTTCCTGAATCTTAATAGAAAATAACAAAGTTGAATTAGAATATATTTGATTCCTTTATCGGCCCTTTTGCAATAAAAACATTTTAAGATTATATATGAATAAATACATATTGGTGAATACAAAAAATAGCTGGGGCATAGATTAAAAATGGAGCTAATAATTTATTATTAGCCAATTATAAAAATAACACACATTTAATAATTTCTTTCATCTCGAGGATTAATAGAATAGGTAAATCTAGTTCTAATGGGTGAGAATTACTATTAGAATTAATATATTATTATTTGCACAAGGCAAAGGAAACAAAGGAGATCATCGAGTCGAAAGATTATTGGCATATAATTAAAAATAAATGACATTAATAAAGCACACACACATATATATATATATATATATATATAATAAATGAACCACCAAGTAAAAAAAGAGAAAGTTTAAAGACTAGAGATTGAGAGAATTTATATAAATTTAAAAATAGCATAAATAAAAGGGTTTACACAGAGTATTACATTTATAGAATGAAAAGAGCTCTTAAAGGGAGTGTAAAGTAAAGTTCGAAACTGGCCAGAAAGTTTAAGGTTCATTATGGAAATATATTACCCATTTCTTCCGGGGCTGATTTCCTTAGGTTACATGTCCAAGTTGGTAAAAAAATGTAGGCATGCATTTGGTTGATTACTTGAACAGTATTTTAATGATTTGATTTTAGCAGCATGATTTGTCTGGAAAGGATTCAGCAGCTTCATTGAAGATTTTCAGGGGACTTCAGGAACCATAGCCAGATTCCTGATGTTTAGCCCTTCACCATGATCGAAACACTATTTAAATTATGATTTTAAAAGCACAGAGTTTACTGCACTTCTCTACAACAAAGATGGCTTTTTTTTCTCCAAACTTTTCAGAGCTATATATCTGTCCTCTGATGCCTTCAGGCTAGCGCTTCTTTCATTATCAATGTTTTTAGATTTACTGGTTGTTTTTAGATACATTCCTTCGATAAGGCTTTCAAACTCATTAACTTGAATTCATTTTCTAATTAGAAAATGAATTCTTAAAATCAGAAAATGATTTTAATTAGGAAATCCTTATCTTTTTTTCTAATTAATAAAACTTTAACTGTTGTTTTTGGAAAGGAAAAATCTGAAAGCTTATCGAAAGAATGTAGCTTTTAATCAATAAAACTTTAACAAATTATTTAAAAATAAAATCAAACATTCCCGACGCAATGAAACTTTTAAACAATTATATATATTTAAATATTTACAAATATATACGCACAATCCACGCAGTTATAATATATAAATTCATGAATAATTCTATCATGAATTTATTAATAGAATTGATCAATTTAAATCTGAAACTAATTAATTTTAATACGCATTTATGAAATAAGTTATTCTTTATGGAAATTAGTGTGGATTGAACGTATAAAGCCCCATTGCATCGGAAATTTAAGGTTAGTACTAGGGTTTGAAGTGGGCTTATGGCTAGAGGTCATGAAGCTAGGATCAAACTCAGATCCGACTGCTTCAATATAATTTAATATTATATGGAATTATTAAAATTATAAATGTATGATTTTGATCAATAAAATAAGATTTAATAGTAATAAAACTGGGGGTAGGAGAAATGCATATTTAAATATATTATAACTTCTAAATAACAAATCGGGAACAAATTACATGAAACTATTATTTACAAGTGATTATTATTTGTAATTAATCAACTTTGTTATATGTTTTTTATGTTTCAACATGTCTTGGATATATTATATATTTATATCAGAGTGTATGCTTAGTTTATCATGTGAGAAATATATTTAAAATACTAAAAGTTCACTGGCTGAAAGTGTGCTCAGCTGCTGTTATCAAACTAAATCAAATGAACCTTTACTTACCAATGTTTGAAACATTGAAATGAACTAATTACAGTATAACTGATTGTTAAAAGTTAAATTTTTTGTAATATTGCTATTGATAGTTCATATTATTATTTTATTTAGTAGTTGTGAAAACAACTACATATTTTGTTGTATTATTTTATTTTACTAACACAACTGAAGCCGTTTGTACGGTTAATTTTATATATATATAGTGCCCTTTACATTGCTACATTCCATCATAAAAAAGTGGGAATAAAATTTTGAGATGCATAATTTTAAATTTTATTAAATCAAAAAGTAGGTACTTATTAAGCTAGCAAAAATAACTGTCATTTTAGTTATTATAGCATTTGAACTTAGGTTTAGTCAATTTAAAGTCATATAAAGAATATAAATGCTGGATAAAATATTTGGTTACAAATGTACATAAAAGATAAAATGTTAAACAATAAATTTATTATAGTTACAAATAAATAATCAGTTGAAAGCATTTAAAATTATAGTAAAGTTCAAATCTAACTTTCTAAACAAAAATGTGCTATATAGATAGAAAATTATTGTCTGTGTACATCTAAAATAATAAAAGCAATTCTTATTTCCAGTTAAATCTTAAATTATGTTTAAAAATAAATAACTAAGATTCATTTTACACATTTCGTGATTAAAAATCATAAAAGTGATATCGAAACTTATTCATATAAAAATAAAATCAAAATGATCTAAATCAATATAAAGTAAATTATGTTTTATTCAGTTTCTAAAAGGTATTATTTTTATTGAGAAATATTTTAAACAGAAAATATTTGTTTTAAATATATATCAAATACTAACAACTCATTAAATATAGAATCAAAGAAGTGGGAAAAATTAACCTATAGACAGCCTGCAGACAATCGTTAAGAAAAATTGAGGGAATATTAAATGGAGGGGGGAAAAATCACAGATTGGAAAATAAATAACTGATTTTTTTTTTATTCTAAAAGTTTGCAAAATAAAAATTTACTTAAATAATTTTATTATTTTGAAAAGAAAAAAAAAGTATTAGATTTTACCTACATAATAATTTAAATGATATAGGTTATAAAGCTTCATTAAAATGCAAGAGTAAATTAAATTGATCTCTAAGGGCAACTCAACAATTAATGGTTCTTGGAAAATTTCTTGAAATTGTTATATAAAAAAATAATATAAAATGAAGAGGAAAAATTGTATGTATATCCCAAATTGTGACCAAGGAAGAAACTATCTAAATGAAAATCTTGGGAGTACTGTATTTACAGTGGATTTAATTGCTAAACTAGTTGAAGTCTTCATGCATCATATGAGTCAAAATATTTGGACAAGATTAAGTAATCAGCCAGGGATAAGTAAAAGACAAAATATACATTTTAAAAATTATTTAGAACTAAAGTAATAATAGATAATAACAGAACTAGGTGTGAATGGAAAAGTATACATTGAATTCAAAGATAAATCTTAAAGCATGTTTGAATAAAATTTTAATTGAAGAAATGATTAAAACTGAGCAGTACTAATTTTATTATTACTTTTATGTAAAGTTTAAAATTTTATACTGAGTGTTATATAGGTTAAATGGTGATTATATTTATATGTGTGGTCTGTTAGCATGAATGAAAGCATTATTTATCATCTAGAATTGAAAAAAAAAAAGATAAGTGTAAGAGAGTAAAACCATCCCAGAAAAGATTTAATAAAGAATAAATATGCAGAAGAATAAACAGCTGAATAACAGATGAAATAAACCTTAGTGCATTAGGAAATATAAAACGTCTGTGGATGGTAATCTTATTCTACTGTTAAAAGAAAATGTTATACTTTCTTCTTAAAAATAACCAAAAATAAGCAAGGAATCAATCGAATTCTGAATCATTTATTACTAGTGCAAGGAGTATTTAAATAATCTTTAATTACTAAAGGAAAATAAAAAACTGCTACATTGTCAATAACTTGAAGTTGTGTAAATTTTTATAATTGTAATAATCTTTGGATGAGAACAAATGGAGCAATGATGATTGTAATATTAACATGCAACTAGTGGAGTGTTGAAATAAAAGTGATAATAATATTAAAACAGTTAAAACTTTCTATATGTATTGCCACTCAGTGCAAGCCAGAGTAATCAATGGATGCCAGAAGGCTTGTGCATTTTCCCATGTAGTGCCTACTCATCCAATACCAGGGACTAGTTTCTGGCTTGTGAGCTTTATCAGTGAGGGCCTTGGATCTTAGAGAACTGCACCTAAATCTTAGGATCTAATGCAACCCTCTAGCAACCACCTTTTATCTCTACTTAACTACAAAACTATGAGAAATTGAAAACACTATAATATTTTCAATCCAAGCTCATCAGTTTATATAATCATAGAGGTCTGAATTCAGTTTAGTATATATACATTTTGGTGTCTTTGATTCTTTCATAACCATAGTCACCATTATCCTATTAGGCAGAATTGATTTTAAGCCAATAGACATCACATGATCACCATTTCTTATGCTTAGGCATTGATAAAATGCTAGACTAGTTCTATTTTATCCAATTTAATTTTAGTTTTTGCTATTAAGGCTTTGGCGATTTTATATTGCTAGAGCTATTAATATATGGTGTATCTGAATTTGGTTCAGTCCCATACGGCTATTTGAGTTAGATAGCTGGATTTTTGGACATTTAAATGTCTGAAAGTTTCAGATTTTCTTCTCAATAGTTAGGCATTGATAAAATGCTAGACTAGTTCTAGTATTTTTATTCCCTAACACCTCACTGATGACGCTAGATGCAGAAACCGCGGTCTGAGGTTGAGGGTATTTTTGAAGCTTGTCAAGAGTTTGTTTTTTACTTACTCTATATATAACATTTGTAAATAGGAGCTTTATTAAAATTAGGTCATCTGACACATCAATTTAATTTTAGTTTTTGCTATTAAGGCTTTGGCGATTTTATATTGCTAGAGCTATTAATATATGGGGTATTTGAATTTGGTTCAGTCCCATACAGCTATTTGAGTTAGATAGCTGGATTTTTGGACATTTAAATGTCTGCAGATTTTCTTCTCAATAGTTAGGCATTGATAAAATGCTAGACTAGTTCTAGTATTTTTATTCCCTAACACCTCACTGATGACGCTAGATGCAGAAACCGCGGTCTGAGGTTGAAGGTATTTTTGAAGCTTGTTAAGAGTTTTTTTTTTACTTACTCTATATATAACATCATATTTGTATATATATTAATTCTATACTGTACTTTAAATATAGTTGTTATTACAATAGGGGGAAGGGGACTAAATCAAAAGATAATGAAATTAATAATTGATTTAATTTGGTTATTATGTCATTATTTATTTTAAAAGTTATGCTTTATCAAATATTGTTAGATAATTAAAATCAATAGATATGATTAATGATTTAATGAAATATATCATAAAAGTAATTAATAATATGTATGATGTAACAAGGGGATGGGTTGGTGTTTAAATATACGATATTGAAAACGAGAAACGATATTTTAAATTTGATATTCTGTTTTATGATGAACAATCTAAGATAATTGGGCTGAATTATAAGTAATTTTAGTCTGTAATTTGTAGAAATAATTAGTTATAAGAAAAATATCAAACAAATATAAGTTAAAAATATGAAGGTAATAATTAAGTTGTTAGATAAAGCAGAGATAGGTAGTTTATTTAGAATACACCAAAGGGTGGTCTATTAATATTTAACTGAACCTCATAAATTGTAGATTAAAACTATTGCAGGGAGATGTAGGGGTTCAGATTTAATAATAAACAGTATAAAATTATTATTGGTTGTATTTTATTATATATATGTTGAAAATAAAACTATTGGAAGATGGAATTTGAGATCGAAAAATTAATAGATGATTTTATAATTATGATCGTAATATCTTCCTAGAAAAAAATAAATAAAGATCAAAGGATGAATATCACTGTATCTAAATATACACAAAAAGTGCCATTTCACCATATTATAATAAGATTATTGTATTGAAGCAAGAATATAATAGTTATTATGTTCCATTTTGTCTTTATAAAAAGCCTAACTTATAATGGTTTGATAATTGTATAAGAAGGGAAGAATGATGATGTAAGGGAAACACCTGATTTGTGATATATAAAAAAATAAAAATATGTAAGGGTAAATATCACAACAGCACCTTATTATATGAAAAGGTAATATTTATTTATTTTTTGTTGTAAATATCTAAAAGATAAAAAAGGGAATGGAAATTTTTCAATTGTTTATAGTGTTATTATATTATATTGGTATATAACTTTATTACTATTGTTATTTTACATTACCTGTTAGTTAAAAATGTTTATTATAATAATATCTTGTAAATAATATGATTAAAATTGTTGTTTTGAAAGTTAACTTGAGTATTAAAAATTGCATTTCTTTTGTGGGAGTCATTGTCATTACATCACATGAATCTAAAGTGCACAGTTTGAGATTGAAATAAGAAATTAATCCAGTATAGAACAATATAGCAGTCATTTAAGCACTTGTTTCTTAAAAGAGATTTTCACTTACTGTAAGATGCCTTCATCACATAAGTCATTGATAATACAGTGCAAATTATTGAAGTATGCCTAATTGTAAGTAATCAAAGTCGGAATTATTTTTGATTGAAAGCTATCAACTATGATCATGTTTTAGATAATAATTTTAATGTATAATTCAGTGTTAGGGAACACAAAAGTAAAATAGAAGTACAATTCTAAGGACAGATCCAGATTCTGAGTTTTTTTTTTTTTTTTTTATAATTAATACACTACCTATAGAGTTCAGTAAAATCCCTCTTGATATTTTATAGGTGGATTAAATAACTAATTAAAAATCAATGATTATCCCGACTTAGTATAAAATTATTATTATGATTATTGCTAATTATAATCCTATAGAAGTAATAATAATAAAAAAATTCAATATACAATAACTTGATATAAGATATTTATTTTATATAGCGCTACATTATATAAACTGTAATATTAATAATTAGCCATTAAGCTAATGCACATGCACTTTATGAATTTTAATTATGATTTTTTCATTAGTTAATTGAAAGTTAATAATTATAGATGTTTATTCATATTCATTTACACATTATTGTTAGTCATGAAAGTATTAAGTTGCTGAATAAGGAGGAGTGTCCAAGTATTCTTATGCCATTGGATAAATACTTTAGTATTAATTTAATGTTAAATGATATGCAATCTTGTTGATAGGATAGGAGAGTCTCACAATTGTTAATATTGACCAAAGATAATTGAGAAAAGGATAAGAATCTTAAATGATATCTAAATAAAGTCATAGGATAGCCTAATGTAGGGACTTGACATATTGTCTAGGGGTCATTGTCTTATTGGCAGGTCACAATATATATATATATGTTAACTTACCTTTGCTGTGTATAAGTGTTGACTTTTCTTTGCATTAAAAGTGAATGTATAATAGCACTTTAAAACAAATTCGTGCTTTTATTATTTACTACTTTCTGCAGTATTAAACATAAAGCTTAATGCATATTTCTATAGTGTAATTTTCACTATACCATTCTCATGCAAGTGAATGGAAAACAGTCCCATTTTGTGTAAGAATGATATAGTGTAAATTACACTACAAAAATATTATTTATTATTGAATAATCTCTACTTTAATGAAAAACTAATGAAAATTATTAATAAAGTTTAGTGTGTTTTGAATATAACTAATTATTATCATAATAAAAGTTACATAATCTGACAGAACATTAATTATTATCATAATAAAAAATGAACAATCTGAAAACTTGTATATGTTCTAACGCAAAATATCAATCTCATCAGACATTCTAGAGATCAAAATACTTGTTCAGTACACTAATATAGACTTCATGCAATATATTTTATTTCAAAATAAGTTACTACTATACATTTTATTTTATGTTATAATAATTGTTAAAATATAATGAACTTTAAACTTAAGCATGCTTCCATTGCTTATTGCAATTTATCTATGTGAGTTTAGTAAAAAGAAAGTTGTGTGTATATATATGTGAATTCTATGTCCATCATTATAATCAATTATCATTTTTACACATCCATCATGTTTCTTTGATTTTAAAATCTGCTATAAAAATCACATGGTTTTCATTTTTTACAAATGGGTCATTTTTTGAGGTATTGTTTTTTTCATGACCAATATTGACAAATAATAATCTCAATACATTATTTCTGGCATAGAAATTTTTAACAAATTTTAAAATGACATATTTATTATTTTTGAAAAGTGACAATATTATCTTCTCTCTTTTTTTTTGAATTTTTATAATTGTTATTTAAAGTTCAAGTTTATTTATTAATTGTTATTAATAACTGTCATTTGCTCTTGTTTAAAAATAAAAATTGTTATTCCTATCTATTTATCTCATTTTACTACCCATTTTTTTAAAAGTGGGCAAGTCAGCAAGTTTTGATTTTCTTTTAAAACTATTATAAGCAAATGTTTTAAGATTTCTGAGATCAAATAAAGCATAAAATTTGTTCGGAGAAAATAAATAGCTAAAGCAAAATTAAAAAAAAAAATTAACTTATAAAATTAAAAGTATATTACTTTTTTTTAAAAAAATTAATGATTACTTAAAAATAACTATAATTAATATTTATTTCAATTTTGAACTTATGTAATCACTATGATATTAAAATTATACATATAATTGTAAATATTTGAAAAGTTATTATATTTTCAATCTTCACACATGTAAATATTATTGACAGATTTATGATCCTCATTAAATTTTGGATACTAGCTAAAACCAATTCATTTTTAATATATAGCATTTTGAACAATAACACAATTTAATGGATAATGTTATTTCAGCTTGCAATGGCTATTTTCAATTGATCATCTGCTCCATTACATTATAGCTGATAAATTGTTTATGAAAATACAGAATATTCTTATTAAAATTCCAACATTTGATATTGTACTATATTAGGGATAGGAAATCTTTTTTCTGCTAAAGGCCAATTGAATTATTTATAATAGGTTGACAGAATCGACAGAATTATCAATTTAAAAATTAGTATTTGATTAAACATTTAATTAATTTACCGCTAATCATTATAGGTGGGTAATCTCTTCAGCTGGCAGGCCAATTTCAACTTGCCCTTTTTAAATGTGGCTATCATTTTTTTATGAATTAAAAATAAAGTAATATCATTATTTATTAATGCCTGTTCCACACTTAATGGCAATTTATCCAATTTACCTTGTAACAATTCTTCATGATATATTTATATCCTCAATTTGTTTTTATAATCTGGACAGATTAATTCTCCATTAGCTAGGATACAGTCATTTATAAACTTTGCTTCAAAAAATGCTTTTGAAGTTTTTGCTTTTTTTTTTTTAAAAAAAAATGTAATTTGCTTTCACAGAATTTTCTGACTTGTTTGTGTATAAAACATATCAGCTATTTGATGAAGCTCCTTTTCAAGTTTTCTATTTTAATATTTCTTTCTTCCCCAACAATTTTGTTATAATCATAATGTTTAATAAATAGTGATCTTTATTAACTGAAATACTTTTCAGATATATCAGGGTTATTGATTTACTTTTTCTTTCTGTATAAAAAAATATGTGTTGATCCACTTCAATTGAAATACACGATTTTCTGTATCAATTTTTTTTTTAAATTTTATTCAATGTAGCCACTATAATGGAAAAATATAGGAAATGCAAAATAATGATAATAAAACAAAGTAAAATTCTAATTTTATTTTTGCAAATGTACAATTAGTATGTGAAAATCGGTATAAAAGCAAGGAAAATGCCCTCTGCATTGTAGATTAAATTTGTAGCTTGATAAACCACATAACATAATTAACTGAAATATTGCATTTGTTATAGAATAAACTAGAACTATTTATTATAAAGATTGGATGTAATTGAGAGAAATATATTTTATTTTACTTAATTTTTAATTCAATATTTGATCTATTTGTAGTTTTATACAGGGCCATTTTCTGTACATTTTTGAAAATGTCTGGGAGCTGTATTGAAAGCTTTTCAGAGCCAGAAGTTCCTCACTCTTGTATTATATATATATTACAAATAATAGCTGTATATATATTAAATTATCTGAGCTATACTTAAAGCTAATAGTTAAACTGTACTCTATGATACAGTATTTTGGTGAATTATCATTAAATTGTTTTTTACTTATAATTTTTATTAGACATCCATGCTGTCATTTTTATGTATTTATATTTATTTTCTCTGGTCTCTTAAAAAATAATGTATTGAGAATTTACTATACATACAAACAAAAATCCATGTCTTCATTATACACCATTCTTTATAGCGTCAAATTTAAAGATTAATATATTTTGATATATATATGTCTGTGTATACATATATTTATAAATATCATATAGTTATGAGTTTTTCTTATATGTATTCAAATGCAATTGTTCTGTGAAATATTTATATTCCAAAGCATATCAGCAACAAAAATCATTTACATGTCAAGCGTTGTTAGCCGGGAAGTCATCGCATCTGCCTTGCAAGCAAGTAGTTGGTTGCAGATGGTTGTGGGTTCGCCTCCCAACCAATGCTATGACATATGGAGAAAAAAAAATCATTTACATGCAATTAAAATTATTAGTACATGAAAAAAAAAGAAGATATTTGTTACCCATGAAAATATTAATTTTTATAAATATGAATATTCTTTATCTTTAACCAAGTGAATGAAAAAATCTTTTCTACCAAAATTATTTATTGTATGTGCATGTATGTAACTCAAACGTCTCATATAATATTAACTTACAAGTTCTTTTATTTTTTGAAAATGGCAGCTTCTTTCAGATTTACAGTAATAATACAAGATTTACTTCAATTGCAGTTGCAAATATAGCCAAATTGTAATTTATTCCAGATTATTTGAATGATAGTGGTAAACCAAAAAATGTTTACAATAGCCTTTGATCTACACTGACTTAGATATATTCTGGAACTAAGAAGACAGTTTCCAAGTTAAATCAACAAATTTTTTTATGATGGCAGGCAACAAGCTATACTAGTCTTCATGCTTGCCTTAGCCAGAATTATAGATCAAGTCTGCTTTGTCATTGCTTGAATATGGATATACATAAAACTACCATATTAAACAAATGATAGATAATATGAGAATGATTACTTTTTCAGAATATCTTGAAGTTCCACTTTTAAAACAAATTTCTATAGTTCACTATTTTGGTGCAGTTTGAACTTGTTTTCTTTCAAAATCTTTTTACAATTTCACCACATCTTGCATTTACTGATTTCAAAAAACACATTCCCCTTAACTCATCCATTAATCCAGCCAGATGCTCAAAATGTTTATCAAAATATATTTAAAGCCTTTAATCTATTGTTAACTTTAATTATTTCTTGTTTATCCAAAAAGCAATTTTAATTTTGATTTACTCTGAAAACAATTGTAATTACTTTGTTAATTAATATTTTCAGAATAAATTTTACCTTTAAAAATATTACACTTATTATAATGTGCAAATATATGCTCTTAATTACGGCAACTCAATTTATATCCAATAAATATATTTATTAAATTGTTACCATAAATTAGTACTAAATTCAACAAGTCCAAGACCTTTAATACTATATAATGTGATGCACTGTGACTTCTATTTAAACAGAGTCAGGAATCTCTCAGCAACTATGCCCAGAGAAACCTGTTAGCCACTTTATCTTCCATTTCCCACTCTAAATTTTCCCATATTCTGCTCCATCCCATTTCCATACCATAATTTTTGTCAACTCTATAGCCTTTATATCTAAATCTCTCTTATCTTTTTCCAAACCCAGCATAAAAACCAATAATCCACTTTCTGTATAATCATTTTTTTCATATTTATTCTTCCATAAATTCATTATTTGTACCCTTTCTGTTTTCAAGCATTTACATTCAATTAACAAATGCCTAATATTTTCTATTCCTTCCTTACACAATTTACAGACTAAATCACTCATATTTTTCCATTTACATGTATATTTTCTTGTTGCTAAAGATCCCGTTCTAGCCTTAAACAATAAACTACGTTACTTACTATTATCATATATTAATTCGCACTTAATATTCTGTTTACTTCTTTATATATATTTAAACTCTTTTTACTCTCCATACTAGTTCTCCATCTCTTTAACTCCCTATTCTTTATTAATAAATCTATTCTTTTATCCCATTCCTTACCACTATAATACTCAACAATTTTCCTAACACAACCATCCCATCTTTTGTACAAATATACTGATATAAATTCTTTATCCAAATCTTTTGAATACCGCATTATCTTTCTCACCCATCTTGTTGCCTGCCCTTTACTCATACCCCAATTAAATACTGATGTGATGCATTGTGACTTCTCCTTAAATGGAGTCAGAAATCTCTCAGCAATTATGCCCAGATAAACCTGTTAGTCATTCCCCACCCATTTGCACAACATAATCTTTGTCAACTTTATAGCCTTTATATCTACCCCCCCCTTATCTTTTCCCAAACCAAGCATAAAAACCAATAATGAACTTTCTGCATAATCACTTTTTTCATATTTATTCTTCCATAACTTCATTATTTGTACCCTTTCTATTTTCAAGCATTTACATTCAATTAACAAATGCCTAATATTTTCTATTCCTTCTTTACACAATTTATAGACTAAATCACCCATATTTTTCCATTTACATGTATATTCTCTTATTGATAAAGATCCTGTTCTAGCCTTAAACAATAAACTACTTTGATGTACACATAAACAATAAACCATTTTGTGATGTATACATGTTGCCATCTAGTTTCCTTGTAGTATATAAATAACTAAATAAAGAAAATAATCAAGGCTATCTATCAAATAAAAAAATATTTATTGTTTTGAATAAATTTGGAATAAGTGAACCATTTATTTATTAAATTTAAAAAATGGAATATTCTAAATTATTATTGTGCAAATAATAATAATGTCTTATTAGAATTAGAAAAAAGAGTCACCTGATCAAAAGCCATTGTTTAAATCCAATTATAAAATTTTGTCTAAAAAAATAAGAAAATTATTTGGATGAAAAAAATCTATTAATAAAAATAGATTGTACAGTGAATTTATAAATTTAGTCATCATACAAGGGCTAGTTCTGTCTGTCCCCTCCCCTTTTAGTTTTTAAAACCAAAAATAAAAATTCAAATTTCCAAACAGATTTTTTTCAATTACAAATAAGAAAGTGATTCTTTGAAATACATCTACAGTTTGTAAATTGCTTATTTTGTTTTTGCTTCCTCCTCTACCACACACAAGATCTCTCTCTCTCTCTCTCCTACTCATCTACCTCTCCCCTTCTTTAAACTGAATAAGAAATTGAACAGAGAAATTATGCCAAAAAACAAAAGATCTATTGTCAATAAAATTAAACTGAATAAGAAATTGAACAGAGAAATTAAGATAAATTATCGTTTTTGGAAAGAAATCTACAATTTTTCAATTAGTCACCACCGGGTTTAAAATGATGTTTAAAGACTCAATTAAAGAGAAAATTCAAATACAGATAAGCAATTAGATCAGTATCCAATTAGAAATATAATGTTTCAAGAAGTATTTGTGGGGTTGTTGTTTTTTGTAATTTAAAAATAATAGCAGCTTTATAAAAATGTTTAAATAAGGTAATCCATAATAAATATTATCATTAAAAGAAATGGTGCATTAATTAATACCATAGCAATAAAGACATATTTTTTCATGCAAAAAATTGTGGAATGCACTAGTAGTAGTAATTACTAAACATCACATGATCACTATCTCATACTAGCACAACTATATGGAGAGTTTTGCTTTGTTTTGAATAGTAGTAATTACTCTACCATAATATTAATGGTTTTTTAAATGTACTTTTTGATTTTGTTTATAAATGTTTAAATATTATTTTAATAAAATATAACATGATTATAAGAAAACATTATACTAAAACAACTTTCAAACAACTCTATGTAATAGTAATACTAAATGAGTTTGCTTTTATATGCATATGTGAATTTTAAAAAGACCTACTTTGTAGTGAAATTTATATATTGGGTTTTATTGTCAGGTATTATTTGAAATCTCTATGATAATGTATGTGAGGTGCTTCAATTATTATTAGTATTGTGTGTGAGAGAGAATTTTTGTTTTAATTAAGTATTTTATATATGTTATTTTATTAAATCATTCTTTTGTTGTTACTTTTTTTTTCTCTCTTTTTTTTTATATCTTCTTATGCTTCAATTACTTTTGTTTTATTCTTATGAATAAATTATTTTCACTTTTTGTTATTCAACATTTTGATCATTATATATGTTTTTTTGTTTTTTTTTAGGAATAGATAATTTATATATATACATATTTAACATGTAAAAAAAAATGATTATGTCAACATTTTAAATTTTTTAATATTTATTTATATATATAAACATGGCAAAAAAGTTATTAATTTTATAATGTTAAAAATTAAAATACAGTATAAACTTCATATTTTAAAAAAAAATTCTTTTATTTTAACACCTTACTATAATATTTCAATACAATTAAATTTTGTCCCTTTTATATTCTCTAAAATGTATTTAATTAAATTCTAAAATAGTTTTAATCTTTTAAAAAAAAATTTTTTTTTTGTATTTATTTAATATTTTTTTTTACATATGAAATAATATGTTAAAATTGTGGGAAAAAATAATTGAAAAACAATTTCTTTACATAGGAATTATAAAGAATACATTAAGACTATATTAAATAATATTTTAATGATATAAAAATGCTATATATATATATTAAAGTAAAGATTTTCATAGATAAAAGATATAAATATATACTGTATTTTGAAGTTGTCTTTGTTTACATTTGCTTGTTAATATTAGCAATATGTCAATAATTCAGTTGAATAAAAGAAGTCTTATAAGGATTTTTGTAAAAAACAAACAAACAGAAATGCATATATATATATAGTTATAGCTTATATATCTTAAAACAATCTTATTTAATGTTCTTATTTAGTAAACCTAATTATGTTTGATGGCAGTCAGAAATTCTTACTTATATTCCTTTTTTCTTTCCATATATATACAATCCTAGGATCATTTATATTTTATAACTTGATTGATCCACCTTCAGGTTTCCTAATCAATATTTCTGGATAGTACTAATGATAAACTCTGTACTTTCTTCAATCATCATTTCAAACTGGTCAGTACTAGTATTTTCCTTCCTTCATCACTATCTACTTGCAAGTTAGCTATTGTCACTGTGTAATTTTGAAATTATATATTTGTGTAGTTTTGGAATATATCAGAAACTGTCAGTCAAATCTATGAGGAAAGAAAATTTGATGATGATGGGCTTTGATTAGTTTTTATTTTAATAAAAAAATCATACTAGGACTAAAATTTATAAATTTCTTTCTTCTACAATGCTACAACATAAGGCTGAAGGGAACGCACATGCGTTAGTGAACTGGCATCTCATGTTAAGTTAAGCACAAACTTATTAGTTTGTTTTACTATTAATTTGATGATACTAAAAATATTATTCTCTAATATTTGTGAATAGAGCTTGCTATATTACTTCATTGGAAAAGGTTAAAACTAAATATCTATTACTCTTTTCTGTCTTCCTTTATTGTATCAAGACCTGCTCTAATCTCTTATGTTGCCTTGCTAGACAAGCAAGTTTTGACATAAATTAATTATTTAAGCCCCTTTTCCAATTTCATTGTTGTTTCAAAAAACATGTTTTAAAGATATGCCCTCCCCCATTTTGATCTGA
This sequence comes from Epiperipatus broadwayi, assembly GCA_028023455.1. Lineage (NCBI taxonomy): Eukaryota > Metazoa > Onychophora > Udeonychophora > Euonychophora > Peripatidae > Epiperipatus > Epiperipatus broadwayi. Next base: position 5,334,095 of record JAQFVV010012478.1, on the reverse strand, counting down.
CTACTTCCAAAAATATCTTATCTCTTGATTAATCAATCATTTAATTACATACTTTTTTTTACAAACAAAATTCCCTTTTTTATAAAAGATAAGAAAAAACTTTGAATTCATTTTTTAAAAACATATTGTATTTAATATGAAATATTAACTTAATAACTATCTTTTTAAAAATTAGCCTTACTAACTTTCATTTTTTTTCTTTTAAAATATGCAACCTTCAATCTCCATTTCCTTCTTTTTTCTTTAATACAATTAGATTCCTTTTTAATATAAGTGACTGTCACTTAATTGTCATAATTAAAATTTACTTTCCTAAAAGAGAAATAAAATAAAATTATCCAAATATCACATGATCACCATTTCATTTGCTTACACATGCTGTTAATAAGAGTACCAAACTCTCCATACAGTAGTGCCACTAAGAGCAAGCCTTAATAATCAATGAATTTAGGAAGGTTTATGGATAAAATCCCTATCTAGTGCCTACTCATTCAAGGTTCTACACCGATGAAAGCCACGAGCTAGAAACTAGTCTGAAAATGTTGGATGAATCGGCACAAGATAGAGATTTTATGTACAAGTCTTCCTGCATCCATTGATTATTAAGGCTTACAGTTGGTGGCACTATTGTATGGGGAATTTAGTACTCCTATTGAGAAATAAAATAATTGAAAGTTTTATTTTCCCAAATGCATTACCCAGTTTCTTTTAATAATTTAACTTCCCTCCCTCATGAGAATGGATTGAAACTTAACTCCTTTCCCTTCACAAGATCTTGGGTATTGACATATTCTAGAACTATGAAACCAGAAGTTAAATTCATATTTTCAGTACATTACCCTATATTCTTCTGTTTCCCTTGCCTTTTATTTGTAACTACTTTCATAAGGGCTATAATATATAATGATAGGTGAAGGTGATTTATTCCATGCATTTACGTCTAAGTTCACCTGAAGGTTGTTACAAATGCATATATAGTGAGAGAGGTCATATTAACTCCATTGATGAATAGGTTGTGATATGATAGAGTTAAGAGATACACTGACAAAAAAATATAAAAAATTTGAATATCAAAAGCAACTAGTTAATAAAAATAAATAAATTATACCAAATGCATGACTAAAAACTAGCCAAAAATTAGTAACTAAAATTTCATAACCGTTTGGTTTCACTACTAATGCAAACTTCTCAAAAGTAAAGAAACACAAACATTGCACAAATATGTACTAAAATAAATTTCCTATAATTCCAATTAGATTCCAATTACATTTAATAACAAGAGAACTCTTAAATAAATAATAACTTCAGTATAATACATTTTTTAATAGAGAGAAAAAAGCATAAAATAAAGGTATTAAAGATATTTAAAAATGTATTATATTAAAGTTATAAACTTATTTAAGAGTTTTTTTGATATTAAAGGAAAATTGGAATGTAAATGAGAATTATAGGAAATTTATTTAATATATTTTTGTATTGTGTTTGTTTTCCTTTGTACATGAAAAGTCTGTTTTGGCTGTGAATCCAATTGGTCATGAAATCATATTTTATAAATTTTGTCTAGGTTTTGAATTCTGAATTTGATGTAATATATTTATATTGTGAAACTATGAATTATTTTGTCTAAATATACACTACTCTAATTATACACTATCCAAAAAAAATTGTAAATAAACAAACAAGAAAAACTTTAAAATTTTTAAATTTAATACATTTTATGATATGCCAACAGCCATTATTTCATGTCTGATCATCAAATAAAAAAAATTTAAAATTCTATATTAAAAACATTCATTAATTTAAAAATATAAAGTTAAAAAAATGCTAATATCAGATTATTATTTTAACTAGATCAAAAAACAAATCCACATAGAAGAATATAAAATAGCTATATATTTTAATAAGCAAATTAAACTAATACTTATAAGAGTTGCTTGAAATTCTTAATTGTTTGCTCTGAAATTCAAAAGCAAAAATAAATGTGATTCTATATTAAAGATTTATTTTTGTTATCAATTTATTTTTGTTATCAAATAAAACAAGTAAAATGTATCAGCAGCTTCTAATACCTACTTTAACTAAAAGAAAAAAAATCTCAAAAATATGTTAGCCATATCCACTTTTATACTTTCTGCAATATAGTACAAAAGTTTAAAAAAACACAATTCTATTTTAAAAATTAGTTTAAAAAAATTGGTAGAATATAACTATAATTTTAATGTCCACATATATCAACCAATTAATATAACATAATATAATCAAACAGTATTATATCTATAGAACACTCTTTTATGAAGATGTTTAATTTTCTCATAAGCTATATAAATATGTATTTATTCATAATTTTAGTATGGTATCTGAATCAAAATATGTCTATGTTAAAAGTTTACTTAAAAATGTTAATAGTTTTAATGTTTATGCAAAGTTATTTAATTTGATGTAAAAATATGTTATAAAAATATATTGTTATTCTTTATGAAAATGTTGAATTCTTAAAAAGCTATATTTATTTAGTCACTATGTATTTTCAATTCTATGTGAAATATAAAAGCACTTCTTTACCAAATGTCTACCCTCAAAATATCAAGAGAAAAATCATTATCAGAAAAACAAGTAATAAGAATAGATAGATATAATTTGTATTACCAAGTGGAATAAATGCTTATTGGCACTGATAGAAATACAAATGAGCAGAAAAATAGCTACTAATTTTTTTTATGTAAATAAACAATCATTTGAGGATCAAAAGTGGATGGAGGATTCAAACCCCAAAATAAATTTCCTTTTAAAAAGAAGGAAAGACTTACATCAGTACTATAAATAAAAATAAAACTAACTCGATCACCATAGACAAATAAAAATGTAGGAAGTCTAGGAGTCCAGAAAGAATTCAAGTAAAAAAAAATCACTGGTCTATAAATAACCATGTGAGAGAAATTAAACATATTTTAAATTAAAAGAGGAATTTTCGATTCCAAAAAAGAATTTAATCTGCAAAAATGCTAGAAGACAGATTCAAGAGTTAATAGATACATAAAATATATCTATCAATGATTGTGCAAAGTACTTATAACTAAAACAACACTAGCAAGAAATTCCATTATTTCATTCAAAAGGATTGCTACTAAAGTGGATGTAGTTGTAATTATATAAGAGAATTAATTAGTCATTCATTTGACGATTTAATGCAATTTTTAAAGACTTTTTTGTTTCTTATATTGTGAGATTTTGGAAATATTCACATCATTTTCTGTGAGAAGAAAAAAAGATTTTGCAATAAATTAATAAGTTGGAAGAGAAAAAAATTTTTTTGCATTGTAATATATTTTTATTTTTGCATGTTAGTGTTTAAATTGTAGCATGGGAAAATCCTTAATATTTGTCCTGTATGCTACTCCATAATTCATTGAATAATAATTCCATGGCATTTTAAAGAAAGTATAGAAAAATAAAACTATTATTTAGCTAAGAGGCAAATACATATCTGTCAAACTTATTCTAATTTCTAATTGTCATACACACACACATATATATAATCATAATGTAATTGCAAAGATTTCTTTGTTTTTAATCAATTTGTTTTTAATTAAGACTGTTGCCAATGTATTCACATTCTTTCATATATATATATATAGGATTCTTCTCCAAGATATGCAACTAAGTTGTTAAGAATACTTTAATATATGCAATCATCATCTTCAATATCAATGATTTATGCTAACTAGCTAGCTACAAGTGCAAAGAGATTGATATAAAATCTGAAGGAAAACTTTTCACTAAACAGTTCTCTTTACAATAACTTTTATCAACATTAAATAGATGATGTATGTTGAAATAAAACCGGTACTCTTAAGAAAAAAATATCATAGAATACTTCTAAACAGGATAGAAGCTTCAGCTTGATATTCACCAGATATTTGGAGTTTTGCTTTATTCTTACTTGAAGATCGAAAGTGAGATATATCATAGTTAAGCAATTCAACCTAGACCAAGCATCAGTAATTGACACTTCCCATTATGATATACAGGTGCGTGTTTATTTAGCAATAATTTTTTAAAAAAGGCTAATGGCTTCATTGCTCAGGAATTCATAAGTTTGAAGACCAGAATCCCAAGTCGGATACTGTACCGCTGTACCAAACTGTGCAGGAACATTTAGTACTGATACAACTATTAAAAAAACAACTGCAAACACAAACTAAATTATAAGCAAAAAGAAATTACATATATATATATATTAGACAAAAATATATTAATTCAAACTAATAAAACAAATTTTAAATATAACTGCTAGAAGAATTTTGTTATTGTTTGTTAACATATTAACATCAACAATATTTTTAAGAATTAATAACACTAAAAAAAAAAAAAACGTTATTAACATTTTTTTAAATTCAATTTACTTGCAATGAAAGTATATTTTGATAAATGTAAAAAGATACAATATTTAAGTAATATTAAATTATTCCTTGCTTTAACCATAATTCTTTTATAGATAGAAAAACTATTTACAATGAGAGTGATCTTTTGTGATTAAGCATAGCAATGCATAATGTTTATAATCTGAGCTAAAAAACAAATGTTGTCTTACCACAAATTTTTTATTTTTGTTCTACTTTCTTTTCATACAATTTCTCTTTACTTGAAAGTAATCTGCAAGTATAGATTGTTAAAAAAAGGTTGACAATGAATATCAGCCTGGGTCTGCAGTCAGGAGGTTTTTGGCACACTCTTCCTTTTGTTATCAACTGCTGACTTGATTTATCAATTTAAAACTTACTGATAGTAATAGTCATAATTAAATTTTGTATGATATAATTGAAATTATCTTAACAAAATATCATTTACACACACATTTATTCTGTTTTCAAGAAAACTCAATTACCAGGAAACTGGAAAGAAAATCTGTGATGTTTTTAGATCTTAAATTCAGGGTTTATAGCACATATGCAATACATGTAGCGGGTATCCCATCATTGTTTGTTTAACACATGAGTAATTATAAAAACAATTGCAATGTTTAACATTTACAGAGAGAACATATATAGGGAATCTCTCCAATGAGAAAAATTAATATTACATTTTTTAGTGTCTTTATAATAATTTTTGTATTGCAAGCAGCATCTGCCCTTTGCATGATAAACTTGCTCATGTTCATCTTAAAACATTTTAAAAAGCATTTTACTGTTCATATATAATATGACAAAGATATATCTTTACAATATTAAACTCATTATAATCACATTTAACAAAAGAAAAACATATTTATTGGTTTAATAATTTTGCCATCATATTGCCTTGCATACTTGAATTAATTTTTTCCAACTTTTTGTAAATTAAATGAATAACAGCTCTACATATACAACTTATAAAGATGAAGTAGTGATATCACTACAACAAAATATATTATCTTTAAAGTTGCCAAATGTGGCAGTTGAATATTTGGAATCACTGCTGGACCTCAGCATCCAAGTCTTGTTTTAAAGCTACCACAAACTCAACTTGATAACCATACAAGTTAAAACTTTTGAGCACTTTTTTAATCACTCTCTGATAAAATATCTGAACTTTTAATGCTTATTACTAAATTAAAGATGTTATAGGTTGTGACAAATACATTAAATGACTTTTTGAATTCACAATAATAACATTTAAAGTATTGAAAAGCTGAGAGCCAAAAACAGTGAAATGTGTTTTTGTTTTAAAAGCTTCAATTAAAAGCTCAACTGATTCAAATATCACTGTTATAAAATTGCAAAATAAAAATTTAAGATAGTACATATCTCATGTTACCTGTCATTTCCTTATACTAATCTTGACAAAGGAATTTTGTCATTTCTATTCTTTTAATTACATGCACAGTGATTCTGATTTCAGTCTCCTTTATCATTTTTGGTACAATTTATTGGACATTAAAAACAATGGTGAAATCAGATTTATATACTAGGATTCCTTACCTGCAAACTCTTTAAAATTAGAGTGAAAATCAACATGTGTAATAAGGTTAATGTAGCTGTTCTTAATAAAACATCTTTCAGAGAAAAGAAGTTTAAAATAATAATTAACAAGGTAGCCAAATTTCTTTTAATAAGTGCTCTTTCAAAATCAATGAAACAAAAATTGATCTTCACTTTCTCTCTCTCTCTCTTTATATATGTGTCATCTTAAGAATAAATATAAAATAATAAATTACTATTTAGCATTTATTTTAAAGACAACTAATTATTAATAAATATTATTAAAAAATCTGCAGAGATTCTAAATAGAAAATACACTCACTAGTAGCTTTGTTAAGAATTTATCTCCGACACTGTAAATATATATTTGACATTTATTATCCATGAGGTTTATGTCTATCATAACTTCACAAGTCAATACCTGTTAAACTTAATCTCTGATGCTGATAAGCACAATGATAATGGGTTGTCTTGAATCTGTTGATAAGATAGATTCTAGTAATATCTAGGCAAATCAAAACTAAAAAAGTTTATTTTTATAACATGGTTCTTCAAATATTTTAAAGCAATTCATAATTGAGCATTGTCTTAAGTGGTGAATCTATAGAATGAGTTAATAATAAGTTTAATTTCCTTGAAAGCTTCTCTTTATATATTTTTGCAAGGCCTATGTCTTCAGATATTTAATTGAGAAATATATGAAAAGGTAGGAAGATACTGTAAAGGAGTGATCCTAAGTACATCATAATATTTCTTATTGCAATATTTAATTGCATGTCCAGAAATTTAATACAATAACTTTTTTTTTCAAACAGAAGCACAATATTTAATAATAAAATACTAATGTTAAAAAATCTGTATTTAAAGTATTTGTATTACAATCCCAAGAATTAGCAAATTTTCCAAAAAGGTTGTTCAAGAAATTATTTTAGATCTAGTTTTTGATAGATAAGTACATTAAATTAGATTATGGGCTAAAAATACTCCTAAGCAGTATGAGGTATGGTAATGCCTTTTATTACAAAATATTCTAGCTTATAAAAAAGTTTCCTGATATTTAAATGAAAAACTGAGTACATTGTCTTTCTTCTTATCAGAAGTATATTATCTTATTCTTCTTTTTTACTTTTTTTGTATATCTTCATATATTCATATATATATTTCTTATAATACTTATTTTATATACACTTCAATGCAAACAAATTTTCTTAAAAAACTTCTTTTTATTTTCCTTACAGTTTCGACTGTCCAGCAGCAACTTTTTAAAGCAGAGGAAGTTTGACAAGCTCTGATGAAGACTGCTGGACAGTCAAAACTGTAAGGAAATAAAGAAGTTTTTAAGAAAATTTGTTTGCATTGAAGTATATATAAAAGAAGTATTATAAGAAATATATATATATTGTCTTTCATTTCATTTATTTAAAAAGGTTTTCCAAACTTTTTATATTATTATTAAAATATGTTTCAGTTTCTGGGAGCAATCACTAACTTTTTGAAATCATAACAATATCATAGACTTAGATTAATTTCCTGCATTCAATTCTGTAAGATTAAGAATGAACATAATAGATAAAGTAGTGAAAGAATTGAATCCTATAGATTTTTTTTAAGTATCTGCTGTGAATATCACTTAATAGCATTTGGATATTTTTTATTGGAGTGTATTTGGTCTAGTGATTATTAGAAAAAAAACTCAGAATTATAAAATTTTCAGTTTATTTTGAAAGCTATTTTCAGGGTGAGGTGTTAAAGATAAATCTTGATTATAGCGGTTTTATTTTGGGCTAAATTCAACCTGTTTTAACATCTGATAGTTTTTAACTATTAATATATTTTGAGTTAAGATTATTCTGTCAAACAGGTTGTAGCAAATATTATTGATATGGGAGATAATTTTTGAATCCGTGGCATATTTATTAGTTTTAAGAAAAATATAGTTCTGTTTTTATGTTAAATTTTTGAATAATTTTTGTACAAATATTAACTTAGCATTGATTTCAAAAGTCTTTTCTTTTTTTTTTAATTCTGGAAGTATATATCATTTTCTTTTCAAAACTTTACTGTTAAGCGAATTCAGGTTTATCTATATATACTGATTCAATTAAATTTAGATTAAAAAAAAGTGTGAAAACCAAGTTTGCAATTCAGCTCCAATGATTCTTTTTCTGTCAATATAAAGTTAGGAATCATATTAATGCAAAGAATAATAGTCCTTTTAGAGATGCTTCTATATTCATAAGAAAAAGAAGTTTATGTTAAAGTTAAGTAAAATTTAATTTTTCACGATTTCCTCCCATCTCTTATTTCTAGAGTTATCAAACGATTTTACAGTTTCTGGAGTCTTTGGTTACAAATATTATTTATAAAGAATATTTTTTGTTTAATCCTTCCTGAAACAAAATGCTTTTAATAGTTTTGTGAGTTGGATTTTTGACACCTATAATAAGAAGAGGTAATAAATGGAACTTTATTAATATTTCTTTGTGGATATCCATTATATTGATTCAAGTTAATTCTTCAATTTTCATCTTGGGTTTGGGTAGCTTTCAATTATGGAATGTGAATTTAGTGAGTGATAAAATTTGATTTATGTTGACTGTAGAAGAAATGATAAATATTAATAAATAAATAGACAAGAGTAAAAACATTTTTGCTGAAACAAACGATAAATCAAAGATTGTCTTGTGTGCCTTCTATCCAAATATTCATATTTATCTGACTTTGTAATGTATGCTTAAAGTGATCCATTGTAAAATATGATAGACTATTTTTGAAAATTAAAATCATCTATAAATTCAAAAGATGAAGTTAAAATCTGTAAGAACAAACTATGGCTAGTTTGTATTGGAAGTAATGACCATTGTTATATTGTTATTACATTAGTTTCTGATTTATTTTTTGATATAATTAATGTTGTGAACATGATCCCTTATTTCATTAAAATTGTGTAATCTTCAACTAGAATTGGATTATTGACTGTTGGATTGAGTTGTTTAAACAAATAAATATATTATTATTAATATTGTTTATTATTATGTGCATTCTGTAATTCGCTTTAAGCTACTGTTTTGAAAATCAAAATCATCATTATTATTATTTGTGAATATAAAATTGATGTGGATTCCTGGTGATTACTTAAATAGCATTCTTTACAATGACTTATCACCTATTTGGCTTTTCAGGTTTCTCAATGATACATTTGTTATTATAATATATAGAATTCATACACCTTGTGATTGATTGCTCTCTTCTTCTTCTTTTTTAACATCATTCATTTTATGCACTGCATACTATTCTAAAAAAAAACAAGATTTACAATATTATGACCAAAATAAGACAATTTCAACTTCGTCATTTGTGCTTCAAGTGAAATTTTAGATCTAATTTAATAATGTATCCATTTATTCACTTTAATTATTATCCCTGATATTACCAAAAGCCTTTATGAATATTACAATTCAAAATCACTAATTAGTTTTCTAATTTTTGTTAAAAAAGATTTTCATATTCTTCACCATGCCACATATAGCAGAAGGGACATTTTCACTTACATTAAATTTATCTCAAGCAAAAAATCACAGAATGTAACTCTTATATAAGAACTATTTATATGCAAGAATAATTTATATTTACCTTTTCTCATAAATTTTAAAATTATACTTTGCTATTGATAGAGTGTGACCATTGTTACAGATATTAGTAACCAAATACTGAGAAATAATAAAGATAACCAATAGAAAACTGTAAGACAAAATAAATTAATAATAATAAAAAAATAGCTTGTGAAGGATTGTTAGAGAAGAAAAGAAAAAAAACAGTACATATTTTAACATGTCATATCAATAAATGCCTTATGTGATTTGCAGAGTGACAGATTCAAGAGCGAACATCCCTTAAATTGCAGCCCAATTTTGTCACTACCATTACTCAAATCTTGCATCATTTTATAAGTAACCAACAATTCAATTATTATTTAATTGATAAAAAATATTACATCTAGCTATGATGCATTGGATTTGATAAACCCATTCTTGTTAATTGGATTCATACTGTATCATGTTATGAGCAAACTTTTTTAATTACATATAAGCAATCCATATATATATATATAATAATAATAATAAAGAGCATGCTAATAGCTCTAAACAAGCTTATTATTATTATTTTTTTTAATGATAAATGCCACAAGAGAAAGCATTTGAAATCTTTATCTTGGATTGTCCCCATCTTGTGGCATTTATCATTAAAAAAACAAGGTTGTTTAGAGCTATTAGCATGTTCTTTATTTATTATATTTTGGTAATGCAAGCTATATAGGTCATGTGATATATGATACTTGTTTTCATTAATATATATATATGGATTTTTCTTGAATAAAAAAGGTTGCTTTTTAAATATATTCTTAAAAATTTTAAACCAGATCTGTGCATTACATGAAAAAGTACACTGTGAAACAATAAAAATAAAAGTAAACAAGAAATGGAAACTTTTGAAAAGAATGAAAGAGGAGCTCCAAATAAATCATATGAATAGTGATACTATTTCAGGTAGATAAAAGCCACAATATAAAAGTCTGACAATTTACAAATATGTGAATGTGTGCATTTATATAAGCCTATGTATTTTAATAATTAAAAAATTGCACCAGTATGAAATAATACATCTATAACAATCGATATGCATGTAAATATAAATGTATGTGTATGTATGAAAGAATGTTAAAAAAAAAATCAAGTCACATGTCACATGACCTAATTTAATAAGCTTGTATTTACAAATGTTATATATAGAGCTCACAAAATATGCTCTTAACAAGCTTTGCCGAATATCCCCAATCCTAGACCGGTTTCTGTTACTGACATCACCAGTAAGGTGCTAGGATATTCAAGCATTGGATTAAAAATATCAGAACAAGCCCATCACTTTACCTAATGTATAATTATAAAGTAGAAAACTGAAATTTTCAGACATCCATATGTCTTCCAATCCAGCTATCTAATTTAAATAGCTATATGGGACTGAACTCAGTTCAGATACACCTTATATTAATAGCTTTAGCAATATAAAATCACCAAAGCCTTACTAGCAAAAAATAAAATTACAAAAAAATCAAGTCAGATATCACGTGACCTAATTTAATAAGCTTGTATTTACAAATGTTATATATAGAGCTCACAAAATAAGCTCTTAATAAGCTTTGCAGAATATCCCCAACCCCAGACTATTTTCTGCTACTGGCAGAAACCAGTCTGGTCTGGTATTGGGAATATTCTGCAAAGCTTGTTAAGAGCTTATTTTGTGAGTTCTATATATAAAAGAATTTATATATTTTTATTAACTATCAGTATACATACGTATTTATAAATATATACACATATGCTTATTATTATTAAATAATTTTATTGATATATATATATAAATTTAACATTCAAAGAAAATCCTTAGTATGCACTGATATGTATCCATTTACATACATGTAAATTTATATTCATCAGCAATATCAATCATTTGTAAACAAGTATGGTCATCCTAAATCCAAAAATAAAAAGGATAAAAAAAAAAGATGTACAAAAATTCTACTATATAAATCTATCTGAATCACAATTATATCTCTATTCATAACATGCTGTTCCATTTTTCTGTTTATTTTATATTTTAAAATGCTATCTTTTAACTTCTTTTGCAAAAACTTTTTCCTGAAATACTTCAACACCATATCTAATTATATTTCTTCAATAGATTCTACTCTCAACCAAATGCACTTCTTTACCCTATCTTTGAAATATCCTTATAATGTAAACGGGATCTCCTCTCACATAAAACCATAATCAAGTGCACTTTAAAACATCCTTTTAATTAAATCATATATTGTTCATTCATTTTACATGTCCAATGATAGTATGATTTTATAATAATAGATTTTTTATTCTTACAACCAGCAAGTTAAAAAAACCGTAATTGTTTTTATAATTGTATTTTTAAAATTTTATGGAAAATAATTAAATGGAATATTTCTAATGCCTTTATGTTTTGATAGATTGTCTTATCTCATTTCTATATGATAAATTAGAAAAAATAGCAGTTCTGTGTATAGCTAACTTAGTTGCAATAGTTATTTCTTGATGATGAAATATTCTATCTTTTAACTTGCTAAAAGCAGAAACAGCACATTGGAGTCTGTGCTTAGGCTATCTTTTTACTCATAAAACTACTAAGATATTTAGATTGGTTTACATTCTTAAGTTAATAATTGTCTAAGCTAAAAGTTGCTAAGAATTTTTTCTTTTTTTGAACCTTAATTATTAAACCAAAATCTTTCAAAACACTAAGTGTATTCTATGGATTGTCTTTTGAACTGGCAAAAATAGCTCAATCATCAGGATACTGTAAATTCGAAATCTAAGAAACTGAAGTTCTTGTTTTTGCCTTTAAAACTAAAGTTCTTGTTTTTGCCTTTAATCAACTCAAATTAAAAATTCTACTATCCAATCTATATTGGCTTTTGATTCCTATTTCATTAAACCAACTAATAACAGTTAAAAAGATCACTGTCATAAAAATACAAAACAATGTTGGAATAATTAAATATCCTTGTTTAACAACAACTTTCATTTCAAATGCCTCACATTTTCCATTTGAGTAAGAACATTTTCTCTCATTACATCAAGAAGAAGCTGTAAAATATAACCAAATTTTGTCAGTCTACCAACTAATTTCAAACAATGCCACATACCTATCCTATTAAATGAATCAAATGCCTTGACCGAATCAATAAAACTACCATTTGATTCATTCTTTTGTTTCCAACAAAAACCAAGTTTATTATGCTTCGTGATTATCTAAAATCACTCTGAGGCTCTAGTAACCATTCATTTATAACTGGAAAATAACTTAATCAACAAAATCCTTAAAAGTATTTTTGCTGTAATAGATAATAATGATATTCCATAAGAATTATTGCCATCTTGTCTATTATTATTATTATTTTTTTTTTAAAAATTGAAACAATTGAAGCATCTGTAAGATCAAGCAATGTAATTTTATGGATCATATATTACTAAAAAAATTCCAATATTTCTGAAGCTAATATATCACCACCATATTTTTAAAACTTCTCCAGTTATTTCATCGGATTTGCAAGCTTTCCATTTTTAAAATTACAAAGAGCTGTTTTGACTTCATTAAGCTGGACATCTTTGTTTAAATCTAAATGATTAAGTAAAATAGATATAACAGTAAAGACCGTTATCTCAATTCTTGTTTTATTATGCAAAAGATGACCAAAATACTACTTCTACTTGTTCAAAACATCATTATCACCATGAAATAGAATACCATTCCCATATTTAATAGGGTTGTGATACTGTTTTTCAAGTCTATATGTTGTTTTCAACTCATTAAAACTAAAAGTAAGATCTAAAATAATCATGAACGACTCCTTTACTTTTAATTCATCAATTATTTTTAAACCTTCTTATCAGTCACTAAATTTCATCTTTAGATCTCTATATTTAATATAAAGAACCATATATTAAATTTATTATTTTTCCAATCTGAAAATGTCACATTTTTTTATACTCAAATTACTATAATATAATCATGGCCATAAAACAATCATGATACATCTATTTAATGTATCCAAAAGTAGATTCATCTGTAGCTATAACACACTCCTTATGGAAATTTTATGCTTCGATAATATGACAATCTTGAGGTCCAAATTAGCTGTTTTGGAATTTATTATGTGTTGGAATATAGTATATACTTCTAAAGTATGAATACTAATTTTTGTGACAATGATTGGAATAAGATTTCTGTTCTAATGCAAATGTCGTTTTAATCTTGAGAATAGTAATTTATGATGCATACAATAATCTGCACTTATAAATGATTGCATAATATAAACTTTTTATTCTGATTTCTAACTATAATGTAATCTATTAAATGCCATTGTTTTTAACATAAACATATCCTTATTCTTTTATAGTATTCCCCCCCCCCTCTAAACAAATTGTTGTGAATTCATAAACATTTAAATTATTGGAAGTAAGAGAACTATGCCATGATCCCTAGATCCTGAACTTCAATCTGTCACTCTACTACTGCACCAAACCATGCAGGATATCATAATGGGTGAACTTAACATACACATATATTTAGAATCATTCTCTTCCATGTGATTCAATACAGTAATACAGTGAACTCAAAATTAAATATCTCTAGCAATTATAAAAGCTGACTAAGTAAATAAAATAAAAAATATTTGTATTTTAATTTTTTTAAAAAAGGAACTTACATATATTTTTCTAAAAACTGTTTTTTTAAAAAGTTTTTTTAAAAACATGATTATAAAATATTAAAGCTTTTGTTTCACAACCACATTTCAAACACTTGAATAAAGATATCTAAAAAAGATAAATGCCCATCAAGATGCATCTCTAACTTTAATTATATGTTTGAGATATATGTGGCAAAATAGAAGTTTTAAGTATATCTAATATATTACACATCGGGCGGAGGGTAGGGGTGGGGTAGGGAAGGAATGGATTTGAATTAATAATACACATCATGTGGTATAGTATTCACTTAATTAAATTTAAAGTTTATATCTAGGTTAAAAATGATATAATTCCTAGTCTAATAAATGATTACTAAAAATCATTAATGTATTAATTTAAAAAGGCTACAGTCAAATATGTGAGTGTCAAGAAATTTAGTGAAAGCGCTCAGCGTATGATTTAATAAAATACTACACATCTTTAGCTTTGCTGTTATTATGTTTTTAGCGCTATATTGATTTATTATTTGGAAATGAAATTGTAATAACTTAATACTGTATAGTCTACGCATTATATATATATATCCTTTGCAAGCATTTTAGATTAAAAGTGAAAATAATTGACTTAATGTCTGGAAGATTCTGAAACAAACAAAAAAAAATCTTAATTTGATTAATTAACCAAATGAATTATGAAAAACGTTCAGTATTAAATATATCACCACGACGAAATGTTTTGTCAAAATCTAATATAGTGTTACATCCGTATATTGACTTAAAAAAAAATAAATCACTAACTCTCATGAAATGTTAAAAGACGATTATAATACCGTATATATATTTTTTGTAATATTAATAAGATAGTCATATCTTATTAACTAATAACGTTTACGATATTTGCTAAAATAAACATTACCTTTTTTTAAATGTAAAATCCTTTTGCGTTCTTGAGGTCAATATTACTGTTAAGTAAACTTAAACGTTAAACTGGTTTTATTTGATAAAGTAAAGAAACTGGAAAACCAAAAAATAACAAGGAAGTATTTTTTTTGTTTTGTTTTGCCCCTTTATATTTCAATATGAAAATTCTGTAGATTAAAACTTTTGACATATTTTAAAAATATATATATGAATCATAACATGTATTTTTTGAAGTTAAAATTGCAATAAATGCGTGGGTATATTTGCATATCTATACACCTAATAATTCTTGTATCATAATCGCAATTTGTATATGTGTGCTTTTATGAACATCGATTAGACAAAGCGAGAAAACCAACGATAAATTACCACTATAAAATGCTCTTATGCAGTGCACAGGAATGGAAAAATATATCTATATAAAAATTGATAAACATTAACTATCTGACAGGAAGTTGCTTCAGATTTCTAAGCTATATATGAGAAGAAATAGGCTGTTTAGATTTAAAATAATTCAAATAGCTCAGATTATCTGAAACATTTCAGCAGGGCCGGATCCAATAAGTGCGGGGCCCGATTGGATTTTTTTTCCGGGCCCTCTATATATTAAATATTTAAATAAAATGCAAATTCAATATTTCGAAAAATGACTTTTTGTTAATTTTGGTGGTGATGGGGGACCCCTTCAAATGCGGGGCCCGATTGGGTCCAATCGCCTTAAATCCGGGCCTGCATTTCAGATAATTCAAGAACAACAATCTCAGTTATAATGATTGGGTAAACATGAACTTACCAGGTCACAATAACATTCGATTTTTTTTTTTTAAGTTTAAATCTTTTTCACCAGTGTTTCTTGTCGGATTATTTAAAAATTTGTCGTGAAATATCAAACACAGGGCGGCATAAAATTATATTATAAAAAAAATAATTAAATATCTGATAAAAATAATTTATTAAAATAATAACATTTATCCTACCAACATTCATAATTACTGTGCATTGTAGTTTTAGCTTATACAAAGGATAAAATTCGCAAATTCCTGCAGATAGGATTGAAATAAAGTATTGCTGATAGTGTGAAATTGTTACATTGTCTTGGCGCATTTTTTACAAATTTTTCAAAAGTGTAAGACGTAGCTTTCTAATAGTTTTTCAGTTTTCAGACATAGTAAAATGAATCCTGTAAATGATAATACAGCCATAGTGCCAGAGAATGAAATATTACACGTTGCAGATATTCACACAGAAAATTGGACTTCGTGGCTGTTGATGGAAAATATATGGATTAGAGGTAAACGCAAGTTCAAACATCAGTGTGGTACCAGCAGTACTTTATTTGAATCCTACCTACATGAATTTGTTTTTAGGACTCGCTATAAGACATGCCATCTTTGCGAATTTTATCGTTTATATAAGCGAAAACTACAATGGACAGTAATTATGAATGTTGATAGGATAAATATGTTATTTTAATTAATTATTTTTTATCAGATATTTTTTGTTATTAATTATTTTTTTATAATATAAATTTATGCGCAGTGTATTTGATATTTCACGACAAATTTTTAAACAATTCGACAAGAAACAAACACTCTGGTGAAAAAGATTTGAACTTAAAAACAAATTCTAATTTTGTCGTGACCTGGTAAGTTCATGTTTACCAATGATTGTATTTATTAAAAGTGAAATAATTAAATCTAATAGAAGTAGGGGTAGATGGAAAAAACTGCAGCCAAAAAAAAAAAAAACAGCTGAACTTACCAAAACGTCTCAATGGCTATCACAAACTGAGTTGTATTGTTATTTTACGGCAAATGTTATGTACCATAACTGCCATAAAATTTAGCAATTGATGGCAAGAAGATTATAGGATTCAAAGGCATCTATAAAAATATTTTCCTGGAAGGGTTTGGGGCAAAAAGCTGGGAAACAAATAATTAGAACAATAAATTTTTATTTAATTACTTCTTTTTTCCCCCAATAGATTATAAAACACAGTATTGCATCAATACTAAAGTATATATATACATAATATATATAAATTTACAATATGAAGAAAAGAATTAGCACACACACACATATATATAGATAATAATTTCAACAATCCTATATATTTTCTCAATTACTTTTACACTTATAATTTGTAGAATTTTTTACATTATTTATTGAAAGAGCTTATATTTAGTGATCATCATAACCTTTGCAACCTAACTGCTTTTAAACGATATGTAAAACATGGTGATGTAAATGTATAATCTGAACAGCCATATAATAACATTATGTTGATCCAATCCTTATCCTGCATAAAAGTATTATAACTGCAAACTATTGAAAATTTTGGGGTATTAGTTTTATACCAAGATATATATATATTTCAAGATACTCTAATTTACTTATGTTTGCAGTCAAATATTGATTCGAAGAAATAATGTTACACATTTTTAATCGTTCAGAAATTTGATTGGGATCTTATTGAGCATCATTTTAAAATAATGAATGACAAGTTAATAGTCTTTTAGAAAACTTGAGGTTTCATAATTTTATTCTATGTAGAATATAAATAATAACTTTATTCATGATTATAAATCATGATAATAAAAGCATATAGGTATTTTACTTATTTTGTTAACTTTCAGAATGTGGCTGATAATAACAGAGATAAAATCATTCTCTCTGGAAGCTTCAGGTTTAATTATCAGCAGCAGAAAAAAAAAATAATGATTGTCTAAAATGTAATTATTAATGTTATTCATATATGCTTTTTATCATTACCAGCTAAAAATAAAGATCATAATAGTTATTGACATATACAAATAGTACCCCCCCCCCCCCAGCAACTTTGACATAAATTAATTTTTACATATAGTGGATTTTTTTTTTCAAACTTACTTTTGCCATCCAGCATGATATGGATATGTGAGAATTCAGAGCTGCATTGATCTGTATCTCATATGTTTAAGATGTTTTGAACTTTATGTATATCAGAAATTATTTACATAAGTTAAAATTTGCATATAAGTCAATATTTGTCTGTTTTGAACTGAAAGCCAAAACAATTTTCTGTCTCTTGCTTTTTACTTTAGCCTTGTAGCAATTTCCTTATGATCATTTAAAAACTTTTTTTCTCTTATACTTTTTATACTTTGATTTTTAAAATCCTTTTTAACATAGTCTTCAAATATCATTAAAATCCAAATATCTAACATCTAATAAATTCAAATATCTAATAAATGAAATTTTTAATTTTTCAATTTGTTTTAATGTTTTTGTGTGTCAGCTTTCCTCTTTTAAACATCAAAATTTTTCTTTCTATAAACTAACTTCTATTAGTCATAGAATAGCTAATTATCATTATTAAATAACAATTAATCATTAGTTCTCATTCTATTTTTTTTATTATTAATGCTGCCATGTACTCAAAATCCCCTGGAATTTTTTTATTTGTGTTAGTTTTTAATAATTATTCATTTGACATAACTTTATCTTTATAGTTTTTTAAAATAAATTTTCTCTACTTCAATTTTTTATACAAATCTTGATTACTTTTTATAGCCAGGAAATTTGTAATAACTTCCTAAAATGTGTTCTTTCAAATAGCAATATTTCCCCCTATGTTTCACAAAGATATAATAACTAACATGCACTTTCATCTATTTTGAATAAACCAATAAAATATCACCTGATTCCATCACACAACTTTAGTTTATATATTGCAGTTATAGCAGCATAATTTTGATCATCTCTATATCACTTACTATAAGCTTTAGTAATAAGCAAATAGTTTATACTTTGTGGCTAATTATGAATCAAAATATATAAAATGCGCTAACATGCACAAGCACACAAAGCTAAAAACAAATAAAGCAAATATATATTATTTTAATATCTATTCATTAAATGGCTAAGCGCTTTCAAGGTTCAAGCCCTCATAATCATAGCCATATTACAAAATATAATAAATTGACTTGGAGTGATGCAAATTTATGCAAATGAAATAATTATGCATTCCATTTCTTGGATATTTTGTAGCAAGAGTCTTTTCTATTGATGGCATCGCCATCTCTAGATATAAAGAAAGCTTCTTTTATCTTTCTTTTTAGATCATGCCGCTCTCTGCATACCACCACTGGATTTCCCAGTTGACAATCATGCCCAGCTGAAGCACGGTGCTGTGCAAAAACTGAACTATGAGCAGTGTCCAACAAAGCTTTATTATAAGCTTTAGTAAGTAATAATAGATGCAAGATGTTAGTGCTTATTAAATCCTTATCCTGTGTTATCCTAGCCAATATTCCAAAATTAGTTTCAGGCTTATGGATTTTAGCAGTGAAGAGCTTTGGATCTTGAATAGGTCACCTAGATCTTTAGGATCTAATGCACCCTCCTTCCAGAACCTATCATTTACCTCTCTAATATACTAACAAACCATCAATCCAAATTTAAAAAAAAAACAAATGTTTTCAATCCAAGTCAATTTTCTTGAACTATCATATAGACCTGAAACCAATTCAGGTTCTATATATTAAAGTACTCTTAGTTTTTTAATAAGCTATTCTGTAGCCAGAACTTCGTATAAACCAATAAAATATCATCCGATTCCATCACATGATTTTATCTTATATGTTGCTATTGCAGCTGCATAATTTTCACCACCTCTATGCTACTTACTGTATGTTTTATTACATTGACTTAGATGAATAATATATATATATTTTAATATGGGCTGATAGATTCTTAGTCTAACAGATTCTGGAAGAAAGGTGAATTATATCTTAAAGATCCAGGTGCACTAGTCAAAGATACAAAGTTCCTCATTGATGAAAATCATAAGGCTGAAATTAGTTTGGATAAATTGGGTAAAATATCACAGACTAGTAATTTAATAAGCATTATTATCTTGCATCTAATATTATTTATTAAAGCTTATAGTAAGTGACAGAGAGATGGTCAAAATTATACAATTACGATAGCAATATGTAAGCTAAAGTTATGTGAAGGAGATCAGATGATATTTTATTGGTTTATACCAAATCCAGACCACAGGATAGAAGTACACATAGTTATTAACAAACTAAGAACACCGTAATATATAGAAGCTGAGCTGGTTTCAGATCTACATGATTATGCAATCAAGTTATCTTAGACTGAAAACATTTATATGTTTTTTAGTTTGGCTTGATAGCTTGAAAGAAAAATGATAGGTTCTGGAAGGATGGTACATTAGATATTAAAGATACAGATATGCTGATTCAAAATCCAAAGCTCATCACAGATAAAAACCATAAGCTTGAAACTAGTCTGGAAATATTGGATAGGTATTATCATCTTATATCTATTATTATGTACTAAAACAATAAATGACATAAATATGATCATTAAAACAGGCAAAACTCTCTATACATATTGCCACTCAATGACAGCCAGAGTAATCAATGCACCCTCTTTCCAGAACAGATGGGCATTTTATGCATAAGCCTTCTGGCATCCATTGATTACTCTGGCTTGCACTGAGTGGCAATACATATAGAGAGTTTTGCCTGTTTGAATATCAGTTATAAAAAAGCATAAAAAAATGGTGATCGTGTGATGTTTATTGGCATAAATATGATCAAAATTATGCTATTGTATTAATCCATTTTGTTTGTAACTTGATCTTTTTAATGTTACTGATTTTTGTTTTGGCTTGTAGACATGGTCTTGCTTTCACTATAAAATAGAATTAAAAATAAGTATTATCAGTAATATTACTTTCAATATATGACAAAGTTTTTTACATTTTTTAAGTTTGATTTTTCTTTTCATTTACTATTTCCAAATAATCACTGTTTTTATTCATCTTTTTAAGTCCTCTTTTAATATTTCAATGAAAATATTTGTTAAGACTTACTAACTAGTATAATGGTTTTGTAATTTTCATTTTTTTCTTATATGTGTATAAATAATGTACCTCCTTTCAATTAAATATTACATAACCCACATACTTTTTTAAATGAACTATATTAACAATATCTGCTAATTATTTTTCCAGTTATTCTTTCATTTCCAGGGTTCTTAAGTTTCAATTTATTCATTGCTGTTTTAAGTTTCTTTCAATAAACTATCATTTTCAGTATGATTCAATAAATTTTTCACAAATTTTTCTAATATTGTTTTTCCATCAAAATTTACTTGACAAAAATTATAATAATAATAGTATCACTTTAAAATTTTATTTTTATACTTTACCGTGTTTTTTTTTATTATTATTCTCTATTTGGGCTGCAGTTTTTGGTTTTTGTATTGAAATAGTCTCCGGATTTATGCTCTGCATTGAACTTCAAAAAATTCTGTCTATCATTTCTGACTTTTTTTTTATTGCACTGTATTTTACATTATATTGTTGTCTTGCAAGTTTTTTTGACCATTCTTTTTTTCTTGTACAGTTTCAATGTTTATTATGTAATCCAATAATTCCTAATCTTTTCTTTTTGTGATAGAATTCAAATAACAACTTTCTCAGAAGCCTGATTGATATTTTTAATTCTTATATATATATATATTTTTTGCCTATAATCATGATTTTTTTTCCTTATGCATTAATTAATTTTTATTTTCTATCTTTTCATTTTAAAAATGAGTATTTTTTGTCAAACATTAACGTAATATTTGAATTACTAGAGCTATGATTTGAATCTATATTTGCTTAATAAAGTGTGGTACTATTGCATTGATGTTGACTATCTTTTATTTATTAATATTATATTTATCAGGTTCTTTATTTTTCCATTATTGAATTTTCATGATCATTTTCTGAAAATTTTTATTAGCATCATATTGTGAGTTATTGGATATCTCAAACAAATTTTGAAAGACTTTCAATTCTTTCTATTTTTAATCACAACTTGTCCCCATCTTCATTCATAATAGTGTCTTATGATGTACATAATCCACACTTAATTTCAGATATATCTAAATATGTTCTGTCTAATCATTTGTACTATTTAATATAAAAGTAAATATATAAATTATGATTTTTTCTATCAATCAATCTGTTGTTGTTTTAAATAAAGAAATTCTACCTTAACTCCATGCTTTAAATTATTTCTAAGCCAGATGATGTCACAATCATTTAATTCTTTAAATTCAGTTCAACATACTTCTGTTAATCTAATGATATCATATTTGCATGTTTCTATTTCTTTTCAGGATAAGACTAGTTTATCAGAATTTCCATTCTAATTTCCCAAAGCAAGCATTAGATTTAACACTGATATTTGTTTCTTATAATAATTCACTGCTTAATATTTTTCTGATTACTTACTTAATTAGATATATAGATTTAGTTTTAATAAGTGATGTCTGAGATATGAGATGCTTAGTAAACATTTATTTCATTTCAATGTTTGTTTTATTCTTTATGGCCAATCTTAATTAAGGTTTGATTTGGGTTAGAAGGTCTTAAAACAGATCATGCCTGACATAAAGAACAGATGCTCTTTTCAGTCATTTTTGTAGATAACAGATAAAACAGAAATTATTATTTATTTGTTATAGTTAATAGCAACTGTTGAGAGTTCCATCAATCTATTCTATTATTGAGATTATAACAAGCATTCTTCCAACAAAAATATTGATAATCTTTCTTTTTTCTCTATATGTGATCAGCAACAGATATTAGTAAGCCCTTAAGAAACAAAAACTGGATACATAAAAAACACAAGACAAAATAGAATTCTATGAAAAAATAAGATACAGTCAAATTTTATGATTAATTTTTTTAATTATAAAAATGGCAGTTGCTGCTATGTTGAATAAAGAATAGATGTTGCTTTCACAATATTATGCTTTGATAATGTTTTCTCACATTGGTTCATCTTTATCATAAGTATAATCATTGGTAGAAACAATATTTAAATTATATTCCACACAATAACAAGAAATTATGCAAGCAAATACTGGGACACAATTTGAGGGGCAATAGTTTGAAGATATTTATAATATCCACATTTTGTTCTGTATAATTTATGTATGGAATATTGTTTGTCTCATATTTAGCAAGTTAGTGAAAATAATAAATTAACAAAAACTTATCAAAAGTACAATTTACATAATTTTTAAATATATAACTTTTTCTTTCTTTTTTTTTTTTAAAAAAAAAACTTAATATGAAAATATGTTGAAAACATCAAAATAATTTTTTGTATATATTATTGTGTTTTAATTTTTAATTTAAAATTTTATGTTTAATGATAGATAAAAATGTTACCTAAAAATGATAGAAAAATTGCAGTTGAAGTTAGGAGATATAAAAGGTGGGTTAAAATGTATTTAAAATAATATTATAGATTAAAATAAATTATTGAATGAATAAATTATAAATATTGATTGTTAGTAAAATGAATAATAATAATATATAATATAAAAGATATTAAGTTAGAGTTAAGTATTTAAAGAATAATAGGAATAAAATAAAGAATAAAAATAGAATATATATTATATAAAATTTTGATTAATAAATATAGAATGTAAAAAAGGGTAAAAAAAATTATATAATATTTAAAAGGCAATAAATAGATGATGATTATAAGATGTATATATAGAATGTAAGTTATATGTTCATGTATATTTATATTCATATGTTTGTATTATGTTGTAGTTTTGAAGAAGATTGCTAGATCAATTGAAACTGTAACTGCAAAAGAGGGTGGTAAATAAAACATTGTGTAACAGTAGTAAAGTGCATGGATGATTTAGTATTATATGATAAAAATGTTTTATTTGCTTATTGCTTTTTATTTTTTAACATTATAATTTATTATTATAATGCAGAAAATTTTTAAATATTTAATTTCTTTTAATTTACAGTTGGTTTGAAATTTTTTTGCATTGTATATAACTTTATGCAAATGCCTAAATTAAGTTTTGACAAACAAATATATATGAATATGTTTGCATTATCAACACATGAAAGTAAATAATGTGAAGATGGCTGATGCTGTTGTTGAACTTTGTTTTATATAGTTATCATGAATGATTCACTATTTATAAACTTCCATAAAATATACAGGCATTGCTAAGAGTATTATTAAATCACATTTTATATGATACATAATAATATAAAAAATTAAACAACTCCGCATTATTACTGAGTCTGATATATAAAACAATTTAATTATTTTCTTTCTCTTTATTATAGATTTTTTTTTAATGCAAATGTTTCATATGAAATAATATATTATTAAAATCCAGTCAACACTTAGACAATCCCCATATCAATAACAATTTCAAACTGTTGTCATCAACCTCCTTTAATTTAAACAATAAGGATGGAATCCCTTTATGGTTAAAAGGAGATTGCTTTGACACAGTTTGAAATTGTTAATTGTTATTGATATTGAGATTTTCTAAGTATTGACTGGCTTTTAATGATTGTTTACAAACCCATTTAGCCTTGAGCATTATTACACTGATTATTTAAGAAGTAAATATATATATATGTTTATAAAAAGGATATGATTATAGGAAAGAGTTGTTAGTTAATGGAGATTCTTTGAATCACCTATTAAACTTTAAATCGATTCTTTGAATCATCTATTAAACTTTAAATAAACTAAGAAGAGTAAATTTCTTATGATTCCAACATTCTTATTGCTGCAGCTAATATTATTTTGTTATTATTCATGTGCTCACCAACATGCATCAGATGCATGATGCTTTACTGGCTTTTAGTTCAGAGTTTAAGATAAAAAAACACTATGATATTTCTACTCAGTTTCCTGATAGTTTTTAATTGAAACGTTAGTTAATTTTTTTTTTGAAGCCGAATGAATGTTTGAATGTATATGAATGTTCTTTATATACCCATGGCTTCACTCACAATAGTAGAATAAAATAATATAACACAATATGTAGCTTTATCCATTGAGTCTATATTTACATATTATTTAAATGAAATAATAATGCATGAGTGTATCACAAAAATATAATGCTTGTTATCAGTTATACTACTGAATAATCAACTTTTAGGATTTTAGTTTAAATATATTTCTCAAGTGATAAACTAATTATTAAGCATACACTATGATATATATATATTTAATATATCCATGACATCAAAAGATAGAAATATGTAACAATTAATTAATTGTAAATAATAAACATTTGTAAATAATAATTAGTTTCATGGAATTTTTTCCTGATATGCTATTTAAAAGTTACAAGATATTTAAATATGCATTTTTTTTCAAGAGTTTTATTACCAATTTTTATTCTATTGATCAGAATCATGCATTCCTATATTGAATAATTGCATATAATATTCATTTATATTGGTAATTAGCTTCAAGAGATATAGTTCCTAAAATTCTATTTGTGATACATATATATTTATATATTTTTCAATATATATCTAACTTTCTCTTGAATATAATCATATATTTTTAATTTAACTAATTCCAGTGTCATTACGTTGCCATATAGAGATGGGAGATAAGATTGATTTAATCTCCAGGATTACCTGATGATGCCCTGTTCTTGGTTAAAATACTATAAATTTATGAGATGCGTTTTTCTTATACATAGACATAAGTGCCTAATTATGTATTCATTTTCATGCTTGTGTATAGTTTGATTAATAAACTTCATTAATAAATATTATTATTGATAATGACAGTAAGTGTAATATGAATGTCCAAATAAGTAAAATGTAATCTCTCCAACCTGTCTCAAATGCTATCTTTGAATCAATAGCATATAATATACTTTAGCTATTTATCACAAAAATTACAAGATATTAACATGTATTGTATTATTTAAAGTAATTTATAAAGCACTTGATGGAAGATTCTTAATTTATTATGCATACTGCTATTTTAAAAGTAAATAATTTATTACATTGGATAATTTTTAATATTATTTATGGTTATAGCAAAGTCAGCTTTTTATAATTATTGTAAGTCGACATTTTTTTGAATATAAATAATGTGAGGCTACGGCTTGCCTTTATTTTTATCGATTTATTGCTTAAATTAAACTAAGTATTATAAAGCAAAAATCCATACTCTATGTGTATATATAAATGACAAATAGATAATAAATAAAGTTTAGAGGGAAAAATATTTTTTCACTACTGTAGAAAAGTTATTTTTTTTACATTATTGTAAGTTGACATTTTTTTAAGGAAATTATTTATTTTTAAGTTTAGCCTATTTTTTTTACTACCATATATACATTAGTATTTTAGCTAATACCTTTAAAACCAGGCAAATACCCATGCATTTAAAAATTATTTTCTCACTGTTAATTAAATAGATTTAGAGTTTATTTTATCACATAAGAGTATATTTAAAAATAAATTCTCTTGCTGTACCCACTGAATTTTAAAATTTATTTTTTTCACATGTTAAATATGTTTAAACCGACATTCTAAAAGTTTATCAATTTCATAGTAAAAATTTTTCAAATTCAATAGTATTCTTTTGCCGTACTCACAACATTTTAAATTTTACTTTCATATTTTTGTAATTTTATATTGGATTATTTCCATCATTTAATATGAGTATTGAATGTCTTCAGAAAAATTTAACTTTATTTAAATATTCCAAATACATTCAACTTCTAGTAATAGCACATCAAACAGGTTAGTATATGTACAACATTTTGAGAGGTATTATTCTCCCCACTTCTTCAGGTGTTGCTAGCATGACTAGTGACAATACTAGCATAGGATTCAAACCTGAACCCTTAGA
Organism: Epiperipatus broadwayi; assembly: GCA_028023455.1. Classification (NCBI taxonomy): domain Eukaryota; kingdom Metazoa; phylum Onychophora; class Udeonychophora; order Euonychophora; family Peripatidae; genus Epiperipatus; species Epiperipatus broadwayi. The sequence continues at coordinate 5,307,213 of JAQFVV010012478.1, read as the reverse complement.
TTCTTGAATATTGAATTTTAAGGTAAGACTAACCAACTGAGCCATCCTGCCAAAGACAACAGTTAGTAGAAATTTCATATACTTATCTATGAGATTCCTCCTGATTTCTCCATTTTTTCCTAAGAGTAAAATTGATTAGTGGTTTCCATATATTATGTATAGTCACACTAGGTTGGCTTATGGGATTCTTTGCTATTGTCATGTAAGCAGCTTCTTTAAATTTTCTTCTGTGTACATTTTTTTCTCTGTCCAATATTTTAGTATTTTCCCAATTGAACATATGTTCATTGGCACATACATGGTCTGCTACCTTAGACACATCTGTTTTCGCTCTTCTAATTATCAGTTTGTGTTCTTGCAATTTCCTTTCAATGGGATCACTGGTCTCACCAATATATATTCTTCCACATTCACATGGTATTTCATAGATGCAGTTTTTTCTTTTCAGCATTTCAAATTTAAGCTTTGTAGATGTTAGAATTCCTTGTAGTGTGGAATAGCTATGGAAAACTGCTCTGATGTTATACTGACTGCAGATTTTCCTTAATTTGTCTACTATTTTTGGAATGTATGGGTACACTACAGTAACAATAATTGTTTTTTTCTCTTGATGGTTCTTTTTATTGTCTATTTTTCATAAGAGTTTGTTCTATATAAATCTTTTCTTTTTCCAAATTGCTGATTTCTGAACAAACTTCCTTTGCTCTGTTCCATAGTGATAGTATAACTCAATGTTTTGTGTTTCTGAAGTGAGTGAATGTATAGGCTAGGTATTTTCCTTTATATGTAGGTTTCCAGTAAACTGTAGTTTTGATTTTGCCATAAGGGAGTCTTGTCAGAAGAACATCTAAGAATGCCAATTTTTGTTTTTGTTTTGATTCTATCATGAATTTAATTGAAGGGATATGTTGTCGATGTGTTTCCAGAAAGTTTGTAGCAGTGCTTTACCATTTGGCCATATACAAATGTATCATCCACATATTGAAGTCAAACTTTAGGTGGATATGGAATAGTTTTTATGGCTATAGTTTCAAGTTCTTCCATGTAAATATTGCTGATCAGGGGAGACAATGATGAGCCCATAGCCATTCTTTGATTTTTGTTGGAATAATTCTGTGTTATATTGAAAGTACATTGTTTTTATGCAGAATGCTAATAGTTCCATTGTACTCATCACAGCAGGCCAATATAGAAAAGTGGGAAAAAACCCAATACTGAGTACAGAAACAAAGTTACAAGCATTACTCAGAAAGCATCACAGGTACTTCACTGATTCAGAAAAAAGTAAAATAACTATCATATTTCAACATAATTCCTCATCTTTATGGTCTACCTAAAATCCATAATGATCATATTCCATTAAGACCTATTGTTAGTTCTAGAGATTCTCCTTGCCTAAATTTGGCAATATTTCTTCTAAAAGTTCTAAGTCCTTTGGCATACAAGACCCAGTCCTTTGTCAGAGATTCTAGACACTTTGTAGAATTAATTAAGAACATGAAAATTGAAAGACCTGACCTACTGGTAAGCTTTGATTGTTGAAAGTTTATTCATGAATATACCATGTAAAGAAGCATTATCTATTGTAAGGAAAAGATTAAATGGTGATAATAGTTTACAAACTAGAACAGCTCTTTCTATTGACTGTATAATAGAACTATTAACATTCTGCATAAAAACAACCTACTTTCAATATAACACAGAATTCTTCCAACAAAATCAAGAAATGACTATGAGTTCACCACTGTCTCCCCTGATTACCAATATATACATGGAATAACTTGAAACCTTAGCCATAAAAACTACTCCATATCCACCTAAAGTTTGGCTTTGGTATGTGGATGACACACTTGTTGTATAGCCGTATGGTGAAGGACTGCTACAATTTTTCTGGAAACACATCAACATAGTCCTCTTCAATTAAATTCACAATAGAATCAGAATAAAAACAAAAATTGGGATTCTTATATGTCCTTCTGACAAGACTCCCTTATGGCAAAATCAAAACTACAGTTTACCAAAAATCTACACATACAGAAAAATACCTAGCCTATACATCCAATCACACTAGAAACCCAAAACATGGAGTTATTACTATCACTATGGAACAAAGCAAAAGAAATTTGTTCAGAAACCAATGATTTGGAAAAAGAAAAGATTTATATAGAACAAACTCTTATGAAAAATGGTTATCTATCAGCCGTTATTAAGAAAAGGTTAAATAGACAACAAAAAGAACCATCAAGTGAAAAGATAATTATTGGTACTGTAGTGTACCCATACATTCCAAAAATAGCAGACAAATTAAAGAAAATCTGCAAACAGTATAATATCAGAACAGCTTTCCAGAGCCATAAGACACTATGAGGAATTCTAACTTCTACAAAGCGTAAACTTGAAATGCTGAAAAGAAAAAAAACTGCTTCTATAAAATACCATGTGAATGTGGAAGAACTTATATTGGTGAGACCAATCATCCCATTGAAAGGAAATTGAAAGAACACAAACTGATGATTAGAAGAGAGAAAACAGATGTGTCTAGGGTAGCAAACCATGTATGTGCCAATGAACATATGTTCAATTGGAAAAATACAAAATATTGGATAGAGAAGAAAAGGTACAAAGAAGAAAATTTAAAGAAGCTGCTCACATGACAATTACAAAAAAATCCCATAAGCCAACCTAGTGCAATTATACTAATATATGGAAACCAGTAATCAACTTTGCTCTTAAGAAAAAGTGGAGAAATTAGGAGGAACCTCATAGATATATATATGAAATTTCTACTGACTGTTGCCTTTGGCAGGATGGCGCAGTTGGTTAGAGGGTTACCTTAAAATTCAATATTCAAAATCTAAGAATCCAGGTTTGAATCCCATGCTAATACTGTCACTAGTCAGGACAGCAATACCTGAAGAAGAGGGGAGAATAATACCTTTCAAAACATTGTGCATATACTAACTTGTTTGATGTGCTATTACTAACAGTTGAATGTATTTCAAATATTAAATAAAAGTTAATTTTTTCTAAAGATATTCAATATTCATATTAGATGATGGAAATAGTCCAATATAAAAATATAACTAGAACACCATTATCACAAACCTTCAGGAAAACATTTACTTTAACATGTGTTAAATATATAATTAAATTGGAATCCTAAAAGGTTATAAAATTCATTATTATAACTTGATTTAAATTGTTATTATTCAAATGATAAATTAAATACATGATACAAACACCATTAATTAATTTAAAATATACTTAACAAAATCAAATTTTATCTTGCTTTATCAAAAACTATACTTTTCATTAAAAAAAATTCGGATTTCTGTAATCTTTTAATAAATGCTGCCCTCTTTTATACTTTGTACTGATTTTGACACATTTGGAAAATCAGTGACAATGTACAATTTCCATACATCTACTTCCACATTAATTTTTTTTTCTTTAAGAAAAAGACAGTAAAGCAAAGATATATAGGTCATTAATATTCTATACATATAGATAAAATCATTCAAGATTAATCTATATTGTACGATACTCCTTCTCCTGACTTATAAAGTACCAATCAATATTGTTTTCTATTTAGTATAATACTAGCTTACTGTCTGAAAGTTAATTAAAACAGCAAAACTCACTATATGTATTTCCACCCTCAGAGATGGTTATCATGTAATGTTTATTCCTGAAAGCCATAGTAATGATATCATTTGAACATTCTTATTACATATTATCGAATAGTGTAGTTAGTTATAAATGCCATCTTAAATTTAGATTCATAAAACTAAAGTCCCAGGTTGATTCAAATGTCTAATGACAGTTAATATTTGAATATTTAAAAGTAAGTATAATTTTCTCATTCAATACATTGTGTTCAATACTAAACTATGTACTAATATAATAGATGAACGTATTTAAGAAGTCTTAAATAAACTTTGCAATTGTCTCAAGATATTTAGTAATTAATTCCAGATAATATATCCAGCTCAACATTAAAATCACATTCATTTAGATTGAGGTCCGTTAAAAATTCCATATCATAATCTTAGTATTTGTCTTGAGACTAACTCATCTATTTCATGAATCTAAGACATGTTAACCCACTTAGCTGTCACTGTTTAAAATGGAGCAGTTGAATACCTTTAATTACTGAATATGTTAGCACTGTGGCATATTGAAGAGTCAGTTTGCCAATGACAGAATTTTATTATTACTGGAAAATCATAAAATCATTGAAATTTTAACTTTTTTGCCATCAATTTTATTAATGAAGACATGCATTTTTGACATATTTAACATAAAATTTTCCAATCCAATACATGGATAACATCAAATACACAGATATTTTATTAATTACTAGTGTCATAGAAAATTTGATTTGAAGATGAACATGAAGAATTCTACTAATGTCAAATATGCCATCCTCTCTCCAATCAGAGCTATTATGGTTATTCCCAATGAAAGAACTCAATGGTCAATTTGTGCCACTATTTACTTGCACAGGTTTTTTGAATTCTCCAACTGCTTCATTTCATTTACTTGTACAGATTTTTCCATTATTGATATGCACTATTCTGCTTTGTTCTGGGGATATTCTTAACAATACTAGCTTTAGGTAACATCAGTAATTTGTTTATTAAGAATACGTAAAACAGGTACAGAAATTAAACTTCACAGCAATTCACCACTAAATTTTCAACTGAAATAAGATAATCCATGAAGAAAAAAAAAGGAATGTGAAAATACTTAAAAATGATCCATTAAAAAAAATTGTTAATCTGAAATTCTACAAAGTGATATGAAAAAGATTTAATAATGAAATAAAAAATATAAGTATGAAAAAAAATGTTTTTCAGCAATAAGAAGAGTTTTATTAAGAATTATATAATAATAAAGAACAATAAAACCCAGTTTGATAAATAATATTTCCATAGTATAATTTTCACTACACCACTCTCACACATGGTAGTATGATTTCTATTTGCTTTTAACTCCACGTGAATGGTGTGATTCATAGAAATATTATTCATTAAATGGATAATCTCTAGTCTAATAGATAACAAATAAAAGTTATTAATATACTTCCATTAAGTGGTTTGTATCATCATGAGAGTAGAAAATTTAACACATCAGTTAAACTGTAGTAATACTGAACAATGATAAAGATGTGTAAGATAATGTGATCTGGACCAACTGATGAGTGCTGGTTCAGCATGAAATGTGCATCTTGGGGATCATAGATCTTTTTCATATGTTTTGGACTATATATTTATGATTACACCCCTCTACCAGATGTTAAAAGCAGATAGAAAATAGTTCCTATCTTGCTTGAGAGTGGTGTAGTGAAAATTACAGTACAGATGAAGTTATTAAAACATTATACACCCATCAGTCTACTATTAGTTTTGTACAAGATCTTTACCAATCATAAACTTTGGATTCAGACCAACCAAACAGAGCAAGCAAAAATGGTTTAACGCATTGGTTCACATCCAATTATTGAAGGAAGATATAGAAAGATCAAATGAAAATGAATTGTCATTATGCTTTAGATTATGAAAAGGCATTTAATTTTTGAAATATATTATTATAAAGTAAACAAACATTTTAAGATAAAAGTTTATAAAAAAATCTTTATTTAACGGCATTTACTCCCCTTTCCTTAAAAAAAATAAAGATTTTAAATCTCCAATTAATTTAAAGAATGATGTCGGCATTTGCTAGAGATACAGGACAAAGATAAGGCTATTCTTGACTGCGTTAAAAAAGTAATTACTTTTCATTTATCAGATGTCGAGATATTTTTTTTTGACAGGTGGTTATTATTTTTACACACGTATAAATAGAAAATGTATAAATTCGGTATTTGAGATTTTTTTTTTTTATTATATCTTTTTATTTTTTGCACTCTATGAAAAAATTATTCATTGTAAAGTTATAAAATCTCAGACTTACAACAAGAAGCAATTTGTAAAATGTTAGCAACTAGTGAAGGTTACTATATATAGCCAAATGTTAATACGATTTATAATTCCATCTAATGTCTGACACAGTTGATTTGACTAAAATAAAGAGAGACAGTTTAATTGAGAGTGCTGTAAATAACATTTAACTAATGGAACAAGTTTTCTTTGAACAGTTGATCACATTGCTGAGAGAAAAATACTGCGATTACTATATATCTAATATGGATTAGGAAAATCTGTGTGTGAAGAAAATTCATATGACAATAAAAAATATGCTTATTAAAGTTAAACTATTGAAAACAAAATCAAAATGTAAAAAAAAAAAAAAGATTTCTATGAGAAGTCCTTGTATTTTTTTGAATGCTTTATCTATAAAAAAAAATTAAAAATTTTATAATAAAATTAAAGGGAAAAAATACTTGTAAAGATTTAAAGTAATGAGTAAGTGAATTGTGAATTATCTAGCATTGAACTAGGACTCAATAAAACCCATAAGCAGTGGATATTGGAATGTCTGAATGAGTTTGTTTCCCCTTGCTTATCAGACTTGCAGGATGAAATGGGCCATTAAAGGATGAGTACTGTTTTCAACAAAAATAGTTTTTCTTCATCCATTTTTGATCATTCTCTTATTCTCAACTCATTTTATGTTTTTTTAAACTTATTATATTCACCTACTATTATGACTCAACTCACTTTCAAATAACGAACTTGTCTAGATACAATCTTATTTGATCGGATTTAACATTCGTTGCTACAGACCAATGGATATATGTATAGATGAAATATAACAACTATCTTTGCACATATATATATATACATACATCTTTGGGATTTTCAATGAAATCGACAGTTGAATAGTTGGAAGGATGAGAAGATTTAAGGGTGTCCATTAAAGGCTCAGGAATTGCTATCTTAAGTGCTGGTTCTGCATAAAATACATTCATGGGGGATCATCTATTTTTTTTTTTGCATATATATGGTCACGTGTGTCAGTTGTTTGAGATAAAGTAGAGGACGAATATACATTGAGAAATCCTAAATTCACATTCTTCTATTTACATATATTGATAATTTATAAATAAAGTTTACTATGAAATTATTATAAATTGTGCGCAGACTGTGCATGGATAATTTTCTCTAGTTATTAACCTACATTCTGAAAAATTTATGTTCATCATGTATATATCTAAATCTGATTAAAATTAATATGTGCTAATGAGGATAGAGTTATGCAAGGTCAGACTAGTATAAAAAAAAAACCCTACTGAGATATACAATATCATAATGTGATGTGTGTATTGCTGTGGTCATTGAGTTTTTTGGCTGTTCATAAGCTATGGTTACAGTGGCAGCAAGTTAAGTGTACAGTCGCAGTATATAGCAGTTGTACAAATTGTGGAATGTAGACATTAAAAGTAATTCATAAAAATAATTAATCTTTTGAGCACACGTCTGAACTTGTTTGTGAAGTTTATTTGTATGTTTTACGTATTTAATAAAAATTACTGATGTTACCTAGCTAGTATTGTTAAGAATATCCCCAGAACAAAGCAGAATAGTGCATATCAATAATGGAAAAATCTGTACAAGTAAATGAAATGAAGCAGTTGGAGAATCAAAAAACCTGTGCAAGTAAATAGTGGCACAAATTGACCATTGAGTTCTTTATTGGGAATAACATAATAGCCTGATTGGGGAGAGGATGGCATATTTGACATTAGTAGAATTTCATGCACTCAAATAAAATGACACTAGTAATTAATAAAATATCTGTGTATTTGATGTTATCCATGTATTGGATTGGAAAATTTATGTTAAATATGTCAAAAATGCATGCTTATTAATAAAATTGATGACAAAAAAGTTAAAATTGCAATGATTTTATGATTTTCAGGAAATAAAATTCTGCAGTGGCAAACTGACTCTGCAATGCCAAGTGCAACATATCAGTAATTAAAGGTATTCAACTGCCCATTTTAAACAGTGACAGCTAAGTGGGTTACATGTCTTAGATTCAGAAATAGATGAGTTATCTCAGGACAAATACTAAGATTATGATATGGTTTTTAAGGACCTCATCTAAAGAATGTGATTTTAATGCTGAGCTGGATATATTATTGGATTAATTACTATGGAGAATGACAGGTTAATAAGATCCTGAATGTTCTATTAAGTAATGTGATTGAAAAATGTATTGCAGAGAAAATTATATAACAAAATGTTATGGAATTTCATCAAACCTTTGGTTAAACCCCTATAGTTGTAAACAAATAGAAACTGATAGACAAAATTGCAAGAGCACTAAGGATGTTCTAATATATTATTGCTATGGTCTAGAAGAAAATTTTAAATATGAAAGGGAAAAATGTCGTGTTTGTAAATTAATTGGACATTTAGCTAGTATGTGCCAGAATAAAAACAAATTTGGACTGTAAAGTAGGGAGAGGGAGTATCAAAAATAAAAACAATGTTAAGAAAATAAATGATGAAGACAATGACCATATCTTGCTGGATGTTATATCTAAAGAACATAAAATTAATGTGGAAGTAGATTATGAAACTGGCTTATCACTGATGTCCCAGAATGACTGGTCAAAATTAGTACAAAGTATAAAAGGATATAATTACTTAAAAAAAGGACTTAGTAGTGATGTAAATAGTAATAAAAAAGAAATATGTGGCAAAGTTACTATATTGATTAAAAATGAAAAATACTTAATTGTAAATTATTAGAGAAAAAATATAGTTAGTAATAAATTTGGCTGAACGTTTTCGAGGAACCGTGCCTCATACTCATAGCCTTCGTGAAAATGTACTTGATATATGTAAATGAGAATATTCAAATGAGTTACTGTTAAGTAGCCCATTTTTTCGAAATGTCGAAGCACGTGTCTCTTCTGTTGATTGCATGGATGTCTCTGTTAATGTAGAATGCCTCTTTTATCTTTCTCCTGTAGTCGTTTGGTTCTGAGCATAAAATAACGGGGTTAGCGGGTATGAAATTGTGCCCTGATTGTTTAGTATGTTCAAAAAATGCAGAAGATGTACTGCTGTTCGTTTGGGCTCTATTGAAGGTGTACCGATGTTGAGCCAACCTGGTGTTAATTGTGGCTTTCGTTTCCCCATAATATGTGGCGTGGCATCCGGCCTGGGGGCAGGAAATGGAGTACACCACATGTGGGGTGAGCGCTGGATCAATGTAATCTTTGGAGTTATTGATCAACCTATTAGTGTTGGGTGGAGTTCTGAATATTATGCTGAATTTGTTGCTTAAGGTTTTCGTTAGTTTATTGGATATTTTAGGGATGTAGGGGACCGTTATTCTGGGTAGATTGGTGCGAGGCAATTTATCATCTATTGTGCTGTTAAATTTCATGACTTTCCTCCTAATAGTTTTGTATTTGAATCCTGCTGCTAGTAGGTCTTTAATGTAATTGTTTACATTTTCCTTCCTATGTGCTTCATATTTACACAAATGATGGTTTCTAAACAGAAATGCTTTAAGACCTGCGAATTTGTGCGATGCGGGTGATTTAGAATTAGGATGGATGCAGCTACGGATTTCAAATGGTTTAACAAGCATTTTGTAATCTATTGCGTGGCGGTCTCTTGACAAGGAAAGATCAAGATATTTGAGTTCGTTATTGTTTTCATATATGATAGAGAAAAATAGTTTAGTTGTGCTTTGTAATTCGCGTTGTATATTTAAAATATTATTTTTAGATGCTATAATGAAAATATCATCTACATATCGTATATATATGAAGTCTGGGTTAGTGTTGAAATATTTTGGAATAATGGATTGTTCATATTTATTTAAGTATATACTGGATAAGACGCCACTGATAGGGAGGCCCATGGGCCAACCATCTTGCATTGTGTACCATTTATCTTCGAAAAGAGTGAAAATATGGGAGTCAAGCCATGTCAAGAAAGCCATAATGAATTTAATTCTCTCGTTAGGACAAGATATTCGCAGCAACTCTTCATGTATAATTTGGATGGATGCTTTTCTATTGATTGATCCATATAATTCTTTCACATCCATCGTGGCCATAACAGAGTTGTGAGAGATTTGAACGTTTTTAATTCTGGAAATGAATTGAAAAGATGAATTTATTGTGTATGAGCCAAAAGTAAGGTAATCTATAATCAATTGATTAACCAATTTGGCTGTATCGAAATAGTGCACGCCAGCGAAATCCATCATTAATCTAAGCGGTTCGCCTGGTTTATGTTGTTTTGAATTGGCAAACATTCGGGGAGGTCTAGTGGCAGAAGGATAAATCCTGTAATACTCGGATTTAGTGATCCCTTTGTCCTTGAAAGTTCGAAGCACACCATTAATAAATTTATCTCGGTCGATTTTGATGTTAAAAGTGTTATCATGTACCAACTTTAATATTTTAATTTGGTCATGCATTTTATTTTTGTAATCGGTGTTGTTTAATAAAACAAAGCGATTGCCTTTGTCTTCTTTGAGACAAATGATGTTGTGTGTTTTAAAATATTGTTTAGTATTTAATACACTTTTATTCCATGCTTCGTCTTTTCTATCAACGAAATTGTTATTTAGTAATTTAGCTATGTCTGTGATAATAGCGTCTCTTTGTGTGTTATTAATGAGAGATGCTTCGATGTCTGCTATTAATTCGCGCTTAGGGGATGTCCAACTTCCTCCTACATATTTAGGTCCGAGCGATAATATTTTCTTGATTTCGTATGGCGGAGTAGTTGAAGTTTTATTAACGAACGCGTCTATGTTAATGCCGCGGTGGTTTTTATTTTTTATGCTCAGAACCAAACGACTACAGGAGAAAGATAAAAGAGGCATTCTACATTAACAGAGACATCCATGCAATCAACAGAAGAGACACGTGCTTCGACATTTCGAAAAAATGGGCTACTTAACAGTAACTCATTTGAATATTCTCATTTACATATATCAAGTACATTTTCACGAAGGCTATGAGTATGAGGCACGGTTCCTCGAAAACGTTCAGCCAAATTTATTACTAACTATATTTTTTCTCTAATAATTTACAATTAAGTATTTTCATTTTTACAAATAAGGAGAAATTAAAACCACATTTATATTGATTAAAATAAAATCTAAAGCTAAATTTTTATTGCTTTTTATATAGTTAAAAGACACTTCAGACCTATATTGAGTAAAAATTGGGGTAGTTTGCCAGATATCCATATTAACATCATGAAAAGAGTGCAGCTGAAGTCTGAAGTTTATAATAATTACTTAATGTTACTTAAGTCTGGTCCTGCAGAATTAATAACACAACTTGTGTGTATTGAATTTGTAAAGGATGCACAGCCAATTATGTGTAAATCTCATTAAGGTCCTATTTGCTTTAAAGCCTAAGGTGAAATAAACTATTAATGATTTGGTTAATAAAGGCACATTAACATCAGTCAAAAAAAGCTGCATTGGTCTATTCATTTATGTGAAGACTGCTGCACATCATCAGTTTCATTTGCACAAGATATTAGTAATGCTTCAGAAGTCCTCTCAATTTGTAAAAATTGTTTAAAAGTCCACTTTTACCAAATTCTTGTAACAGATAGAGTGGCAGAGATGGATAACATTTTAGGGAGTGGAATGAATTTTTCCTTACTTGGATGAAATGTTAAAAATATTACTGAAACAGAGCATTAATTGACAAGAGTTTGCTCTAAACTAGCAAAAAATAGTGCAAGATTTAACACATCAAAATGGATTCAGGATACTTCTGAAATAAAGTTTTTGGATTATGTTATTAGACAAAAGATAAATATCTAAATCTCAAAAAAGTCAAAATGATAAAAAATACCCCAAGTCCAAATAATTTAAAGGATTTACAGATATTTATATGCCTTTTTTTTTAAAAGTCTTCTGAAAGGCAAATCACATCATATCAATTGCTTTAAAAGGGACAATGATGGAGATAAAACAAAGAGTGTGATAGAAGCTTCCAGAAAGTGAAAACTTGCTCACTTCCAGTCAGCTCCTTATACACTACCACAACAATTATTCGATAATAATAACAACAGATGCATTAGATTATGGAGTTCAGGCTGTTATTTCACAGCATTGCTATGGGAAAAAACTTTCACTAATGTATGTGTCAAGAATACTAACAGCTGTAAAAAAAAATACTGCTGTAAGCTTTGACAAGTAAACTTTGGCCATCATCTTTGCTAATAAAAACTTCCATCAGTATGTATATGGTCATGAATTAAAAATAAAAAGTTCCATTAGTATGTATATGATCATGAATTAAAAATATACATGGATCATCACCCATTGGTAGGAATTTTCAGAAACTATAAAAATACTTCTAAACATGCTATCTATCATATGATTTGATGGATGAATTTATTAGCTGCTTATGACTATGAACTTATGTTTAAACCTAGTAAAGAAATTGACGATTCTGATGGACCATCACATTTTCCAGAAACTTGCAAATTTGAACATAAATTTGTTAAGGTAATAAGTGGCCTATCATGGTTTCTAGAAACATGCAAATTTGAACATAAGTTTGTTGATATAAATTATATAGATTCTATGAAAAAGTGCTGAATATTTCAATAGGTGCTAAAATGAGCTAAATATGACACTGAATATAAGACACCAGAGAAATGAATAAAACATAGATGACTAAAAAGTTGACCTAATTATGTAACGAGACCAATCTAGAATATAGACAAAACTTTATCAACATGTAATGATTGCATTCTTATGATGAATACATATTTAAACCAATTGGAAGACTGAAAACAGATGCTTGGATTACTACATAATGGATATGTAGGAGTAGTCATAATAAAAGCATTGGTAAGATCATATGTTTGGTGGCCAATATGGCAAAGAAATTGAGAAAATGTTAAACATTGCACATAATGTCAGTCTACCATAAACTTACCATCAAATAAGTTAGAACACTGGCCAATATCTACAGAATCCTGGCAAAGACTTCACATTGATCATGCTGATCCATGAATGTCTACATTCTTTTGATTATTAAAGACTCTCATTTCAAGTGGATGGATTATAAACTTATCAAAAATAGTTATGGGGTGTACTATAAGAGCATTAAAGGACATTTTCACAATTCATGAATATTCTGAAACTATCACATGATCACCATTTCTTATGCTTGCTCTTAACTGTTATTAAAACAGGCAAACACTCAGTGCAAAACAAAGTAATCAATGGAGACCAGAAGCCCTAGTGCCTATTCATCCAATATCCTCAGACTAGTTTCTGGCTTGCGGCCTTCATCAGTGAGGAGCCTTGGATCTGAGAGCACTGCATCCAGATCTTAGAATCTAATGCAACCCTCCAGCAGACACCCTTTATCTCTACTTAACTACAAAACTATGAGACTTAAATTGAAAACACTATATTTTCAATCCAAGCTCACTAGCTTATAAGTCATATAGGTCTGAACTCAGTTCAGTACCTATACATTTTGGTGTCTTTTGGTTCTTTAATAACCATAGCCATCACTATCCTATTAGGCATGTTTGGTTTTAAGCCAATAAACATCATATGATCACCATTTCTTATGCTTTCTCTTAACTGTTATTAAAACAGGCAAAACACTTTATACATATTGTCACTTAGTGCAAGCCAGAGTAATCAATGGATGCCAGAAAGCTTGTGTATAAAATACCCATCTAGTGCCTACTCATCCAATATCCCCAGACTAGTCTGGAGATGAGTAGGTACTAGGTGAGAATTTTATGCACAATCCTTCTGGCATCCATTGATTACTCTGACTTGCACTAAGTGGAAATATGTATAAAGTGTTTTGCCTGTTTTAATTCTGAAACTATTGTGACAAACTTCACACAAGGGTATCAATAAAGCATTAATGGATATGATGGTTTTCAACATTTTATTTCTTGTATATCAACAAAGAAGACATTGGTGGAAATGTTAATGTGATGAAATTTTCACATGCATGTTTTAGTCTTATCACCAAGTAAAAGGGTGTTTGGACAAAACTTTATAAACTGTGTAAATTTTAAAGTCAACAAATTAGTATGGATATGGAACATTTAAAAAAAAAGGTTTCCAGGAATAATAATTTTCAGGAATAATAATAAAATTAATGTTTAGACAAACAAGGTTAAATCAATTGGATAATGGAAAGCAATTAAAGAGGCACATTAACCATTAGCAGACTCATAATGAAGCTATAAGAATGAGATAATAATAAAATCGACCTTTGCCTTAGAAAAGAATATGTATTAAAATATCTTTAGTTGCATAAAATGTTGAATCACCTATTGATAACCAGACAAAGATAATAGATTGATTTAGCTATATCTGATGATCAAGCAAATGGTTCTATGGAAGATTTTTTTAACTCCTAAAAAAATTAAACATAAAGAAAAAATCTGAACAAGTGGAAGACAAGTCTATCCCACTGACAAGACAGTCAATAATATGTAGAAAATCTATGAAACTAGAGGATTACATTTATGACTAACAAAATTATTTTTTAGAATGACGAAAGGAGTGTAGTATCTGTGTACTTATGTATATGTATTGATATTGTAAATAAAATTTTCTATGAAATTATTGTAAACATTGTACAGACAGTACATGAATAAATTTCCCTAATTATTAATTTACCCTCTAGAATATTTACATATGTCATGTACATATTTGAATCGTATTAAAATTAATATATATTAATGAGGGCAGATTTAAGCAAGTTTGAACTAGTATAAAAAAAACCTGCAGAAATATACAGTGTCACAATCTTGATGACATCATGTGAAGTGATGAATGTATATCACTGTCATCATTGACTTTGGAATTCATAAGTTGTAGTCACAGTAGCAGCAAATGAAGTGTACCATCATTGTATAGAGCAGTTGTAGATATTATGCATGCATAAGAAGCACAAATAATGCACTCTAGATATCACAAAGGAATTTCTAAGAATAACTAATTCTTTATTTTCATTTATTTATATGTGTTTCTTTTGGCAAGTGAATAAACTTTTGTTAAGTTTAATTTTTATGCATTATTTATTTAATAAAACTTATTTATGCTATCCAGTTGTGGTTATTTAGAATACCACTGGCTCACAACAATTATTGATAGAAACAGGCCAATAGGTGAAAATGATCTGTGAATCTAATTATTGTTATTAAGGAAGGGGACCTGACTATGGCAGATCATTTGAAGATCAGGTAACAATGAATATCATATTGGTTGACCATAATTGCAAAAGCAATATGACATGTTCCCACTTGAATTGGAAGCTTCTAGATAATAAATCTGATATAAGGTAAATTGTCAAAGCATAGTAGGAAATGTCACTATACCTGGACAGGAGACAAGCTGCCACAATATAGATGAAAGTGTTCTAGAAGGGTACCTGAAGTCCCTTGTTTCAGCTGCTGTATAGAATTAGACATTATAGTTAGCCAATAGTATCAGGTGAATAATATATCAGATGTTTAGGTAAATAAATATTGTATAGTAGTTCTTAATAAAATGTTATGCAAGAAAACACAACAGATTTGGCACAGCTGGCAGTATAGCTCTCTTGAGTTGAAGAGAATTACCACACTTGATCAATTCTGTAAAACTGCTCCCTCCGCCATGACAGAAAATATAGCAAAAATTGGTTTATTGGAAAAATTCAATCCAACCTATTTGCAAAATTGGCAACTTACACAGATTAAGTGCTCTTCTATCTTCAAGTGAATACTATTAAAAAAATATTAATTAGAGTAAGTGACTTTCAAAACTATTTCAGTGCACAGAGCATATGAAATTTTTCATTGACACACCACCACTGCTTTTAGAAGAGCTTGATTTTGACAAAAACTCTAACAATAGTGCAGAGATATCACTTCAATGTCTGTACTCAAGGGGAGGGAGAAAAAGTGATTTTGCTACAAAAACTCTGGAAGCTAACATTGAGCTATGACTTTGGGGATTTTTTTAATGAAGTGCTAAACGCTCATTTTATCTGTGAATGTAAGATCATAGTCTTAGAAGCAAAGTGTTAATGAATCCAAGCCTTGCAAGCAACCTGGCTAAATTTATTGTGATTTGGAAATCCCATTAAATAAAAATACTCCCACCAGTAAAGCTGTAAATCAGAAAGCTGGATCATTTGAAGCCTTTTCCAATAAGAATGTGCTTAAGGTCAACTAGGGATAATTATGCTGTGAAAGTTTATTACAAATTTAACAAACTGGAACACGTACATGTTGAATGTCTATTTAGAAATATGGTTTTCAAATTTTGTAAACCTATCAGATGTAAACATATCAGATGTAAAGAAACTGTTTGTTTTTAAAAAACACAGCAGGACAACAAAAATTAAATGTAAATATCCATTCTAAAAACTGAACAAGTGAAATAAAATTGTTGAAAAATAATATTAATAAATTTTAAAAGTGGAAATGGCATGGACTCTGATTTCAAACCCTGCATTATTTATTAATGCTACACTAACTTCAATGGAACTAGATTCTGTTCTGCAATTACTATTGTATCAAAAATATATGGACTATTATTAAATAGAAAAATAAAAATAAACATCAGCTGCAACCTAGTAATAAAACAATCACTGATTACCAAATGCCTTTCTTGGGTGGGGGAGGATGACAAGGTAAATGTCACTATGTAAAATAAAAAGCTTATAAATGCCTCTGGTTGTGTAAGCATATCAACACAAATTTCTCTTAGGCTATAACTGGATCGATTACATAGGATATATGGTAGTCAAAGTGAACCAGTTCACAAATGTAGGCATATCGGTCCTTCAGTGGACCTCTAGGAATCATGGATTCTAAAAATTTACTAAAATGGAACTATTAAAGTTGGATAAAAAAACAAATCTTGCATTTGATCTATTGGACTCAAAGACTAAAAGTTATTAATTGAGAATAACTGCATGTTTTGGAGATCAAGAGTTGTGATTGTTCCAGCTGGTTAATCCCAAATGCTCAAAATCTTGGATAATGAACATACAGGGAACATAAAAATAAAAATATTCTGTGACCTGATATCCTGCTGTGGATTCTAACATTCAGTTTAAGGTCCATCACTGCTGGTATCATATGACAAATAAAATGCCAGAAAAGGATACAACTGATCAGTGGTCTGAAACTGAGAGTCCTTGGACCAAAATTTATGGTGATCACACTGACTCATGAAAGGGCAAATTTTTATTAATAGTTAGTTGTTAAGGCATAATTCAAGTAGCTGGAAATGATTGAATTATCAATAATCCATTGTACAACAACTGTTCAGATTTATAAGAAGGTATTTGCAACTTGTGGCCTATCTTAAATTTATAATGGCAGACAATGGCACAATCTTTAAATCGGGTCTTTTCAGACAAATTTGTGCCAAAAATAGTATTAAACTATTGCCTATCCCATTATTACAACATGAGAAAATGGCTAGACAGAGAGATTGGTTTAAGAGACTAAGAGAATCAATAAGAAAGATACCTCGAGTATCTGGAATATCCATATTGCAAGAATGCTATTGATGCAGCATTCTATACTAAGTACAATTATAGGAAAAATGCTAGAAGAACTCCAACCTAATAGTACTTTGAGAATTAACCTGTCATTACCTAAGTCTAATCAACCCATGTCTTATGTCATAGGTATAGTGTACTCACTAAATGAGTTCTAGCAGTTATAATTAAGACTAAAAGATTGCAGAGAGTGATAATTCAAACCTTTTATGGATAGCAACACCACTACCCTAGAGATGCTAAATCTGAACTTTGGATTGCCAACCAATGTGTTAACAACATTCAGAGATTACTAGACCTACTGATATAGGCATCAGACCTACTGATGAAGACACCATATTTATCATTGAAGATATCTGATCTACAAATGAAGACAGCAGACACATGGATGAAGCCACTACACCTATAGCTAAAGATAACAGATGTACAAATAAACATACCAGACCCACTGATGAAGACTCACATCTATTGATAAAGACATAAAATCTGACAATAATAGAATCAGTTTATTTGGTGTTAAAGTCAGGCAATAGTGATATTATACTGGTTGTCTCACATTTGATTGTAAAAGCAATAAGGCACAAACATGAACTGAAAGCTGATAGATACTAAATATAACACAGGTAAGATACAAGGGTACCACTGAAAATGTCACCATGTGTGGACATGAGTCAAGCTACCATAGTATAGCTAGAAGTGTTCAGGTGCCTCTAGAAAGACATCTGAAATCTCTTGCTGCTATAGATGAGAGTCTATACTTAGCCAACAGTATTAGGTAAATAATATATTAGATATCTATATAAACACATATAGTATATAAGTTCCTAATCCCTATTGTGCTGGTCTGTGTTTGTGATTTTCTCACACCATCAGCCATGTTTGTGCTCTAACAGTAACTGTGTAATTGTCTGAGTTTTTACAACCACATTATATCATTTAATTGCACATACATGAAATCTGTTTCTATTATCTCTCCCTTTCTCCTTTTGCATGCAAAAAAAATATCATTGTTAAGAAAATAATGATAGTGATAGGGAATTTTTCATTGTGTGGACTGAATTTGGAACAAAATTTTCACTTCAAAAATCTCTGTATGAGTAACTAGCATTCTTGAAGGAACAATCTGCTTGCCACAAAAGTGTAAAAAATCTAGAAAAGGTACTTAAAGCTGTTCAGTGTCACAAAATCTGATTAAGACGCTATGCTTGTTGAATTTATCATTGCCTTGCACTTGCAGACAGTTGCCTGGGTTGCGGGTTCGCGTCCTGGCCGATGCTATGACACTTAAAAAAAAAAGATAAACTTGTTGTTATACTTAATTCCAATAAATTGGTAAAACAGAATATGGTGTTATTAATAAATATTTCACTTTTTTAAAAATACTATATAGAGAGAAACTTCAGTATATACATATTTGTACAGTTAAACTAGGATAATGAGATTTGGAAAAAAATGCAGTTTTTTGTCTCTTGAAATAGAATGGAATTCAATAATCTACCAATCTAATAAAATAAATTTAGTAAAATGAATGAATTAGAAAAGAACTAAATTTGACTTAATTAACTAATTAAATACTAGAAAAGTTTATAAAGTCAATGCATATAAAAACATTATATCCTAATTAAACTGCTGTAGAAAGCAATGAGGAGTTGGTGCTGGTTACATTTGATGTTTACTTAAGCCTTTGGATAAATTTTATATTATTTTAAGTTGTATACTTATTTCTATAACTGGATTATAAAATTTATATATTTTTTGCTATGTATGATGAGTTAACCTCCAGACATGGCTGATATTTATTTTTTGGTTATCCAGACATACACAGAATAGTAAAGGCTTGTAAAATACTTATGTAGAATAAGTTAAATAAGGTATATATAGAGTTTGCAAAACAAACTCTTAACAAACTTTGAGAATATCCTCAACCCCACTGCATCTAGCGTCGTCAGTGATACAGAAACCGGTCTGGGGTTGAGTATATTCTCAAAGCTTGTTAAGAGTTTGTTTTGCGAACTCTATACATAACATTTGTAAATACGAGTTTTATTAAAATTAGGTCACGTACATCTGACTTGATTTTTTATCATGTTAAATAAGGTAATACAATCAATTGAAGACATAAACTTTAATAATGAATAATGATGAATGAATTAAACTAAACAAATATAATGAATATACATATTATATACTACAACCATCAGAAACAATTGACTATGATACAAATAGTAACTTGAAGGCTTATACAAAATAAAATAAAGATTTGTACAACCTGTAGTAGAGTTCTTTGCAATCACTTGGTACTTTGCAAAAGGTGGATAACCTTGAGATATGAATTACGTTTGTGAAGTTTTTCAGCTCTACCCTTTACTTAATGAAGATTTTATTTATACTTTCCTAAGTAAGTACCCAATCAATTAATAGGGGTTTATCAGTAGTAATTAATATAGATTGATTTTTTTTTCACTAAAAACAAACTCAATCAATCTTTTACTTTTTAACACTCTTATAGATTGCTTTAAACATAATTATGCAATTACTGTAAATAAATCTATTTTAACATGAGAACTCTGTATTGTTTTAACATAAAATAAATACTACGTTAATATATAATTATATATAACAGCTTTAAATCAGCTCCGTCCTGTATCAGGAAAATAATTCAAATTCCGATTGCAATGCATTGCAATATTTTAGAGTGATATTACATTCTTATCATACTATATTTATAATATAATTAAAAGGTAGTAAACTCAAGTTATCTACATAGTCTTTCTCATGTTAGTTGGATTATTAAAAAAAAGTTAATAGAAAGTTCAAACACTCAAAATAACAGCTAGGCTGTCACCCATGGTTTTTGAGTTCGAAACTGATACTTTATCACTCCATTAAGGATTTAGGTCAGTTAGAGAATAATAATAACAAGAGAACTTATATATAATATTCTTCATAAAAACGCCGAATTATACTGGAAACGTGTTTCTCTTTATTATAAGAATTCTCTAAAGCAAAGAGTCAAAGTCTTGGTTCACTTAAAAATTATAAGTGGAAAAGAAAAGACATTAGCACAATTATAATTCAAAAGAGAAAGAATTAATTTCATCTTGAAAAGATTATGCAGATGTAATCTATATTTAAAGAAACTTTCAATAAAGCAATTGATTTAACAAGATGATGTTAAATCAAGCAAATATAAGTGAATTTAATATTAATAATTACAGTGAAAAACCAAATTACAAGAAACAGATGGAAATATTTCTTTTTCAAATGATACCACTGACAAAAAAATGTAAAGTAGCAGTTTTGCCATGCTTAGCTGGCATAAAAACAATAAAATTAACAAATCTGCTGTAACAAACCACAGAAATTATTCAAAAGTGATTGAAAATTCAAACAGCTATTTAATCTAATTCCAATGTAAATATCTATCTACAACATTGCTACATTTTACTTTAGATATCTTACCAGGGTAAAAGAGGGAAATTATCTGCGTATGATCTAGTTATTTATAAATTAGTAAAAATAATCTGTTTAATAAATTTCCAAATGACATTAATATCATTTTATATGAGAAATATCAGAGGATAAACTCCACCAGCAGCTAGTAGCTAAAGGCAATTTGATTTACAGAGAAACAATTTCATTTAGAGAAGGATTTTAAGTTAGTATTACAACAAACCAGGGATTTTCAAGGTTTAAAATAATAAGTTGTAGTCAGACAACATCCACAATGTAAACAATAATCCAAAATTTGGCAGCAAGGACAACCATAAAAAAATAAATGTCACTGTTGCAGAAATGCAAATAGAGAATTAAATGTAATAAATATAAATGCAGTATAATAAAGAGAAATGAAATTAAATCTCTCATAACCTATGGTTTTGAAATACTTAAAAAGATCAAAACTATATCAGGAAAAAAACAAGAGAGAAATCAAGAGATTCCAAAAATTAAAGAAAAGAGTAAGGTTGAATCTTATGTGCATTTCCCAAAATAAAGTTAAAGACATGGATGAAAACAACTCTTAAAATATTAAAAAATAGCAAATGTCTTGATTAAATTTATGTATGGGCACTGAAAAGTATTCATTTATTATTTAACACTCATTAAAGCACACGTGCAGTAGCTGTAAAAGGCTGATATTTAGTGAATTACAATCATAAACATCGCGCTATAAAAATAGATGCTTGTTTATTTAATATGTGAAATTTTCTAGACAATGAAATATCATAAAGGAATCTGGAGTTATTTCAACTACAAGGTAGAATCACAAATCCATATTTGCCATTGTGCCCACTAATTTGATAGTTATTAACTACATGGTTTGTTCACATCTATATAAGTCAGTGACTGTTAAATCCATTTAATTGTATGATGAATCTTTGATAACATCTAAGAAAATCAAATCTATCTTGCCTTGTTTGAAATCTCATAAGACGTACAATGTTTATGCTATAATTCTTCATTTAGAGATTTTTGATTAAACATGTAGAATGAGAATCTTGATTTGGAATGAGTCTTAGGTAGCATCTGATTCTTTTTATATATTTTTGATGAGCATCTTTTGATATCTAATGTAACAATATGTGGAAAAAAACCCAGGAATAAACTTGAGTGTATCAATAACATTACTCTTGATGTTGTTTAATTGAAAATCCATAAATTTGTATTAACACTTTTTCTCCCAATAAGCAAACATGATTCAACAATTGAACATTCTAGTGCCTAGGAAGTTAGCCATAAATTACTTTAATAACAAGTGCATACAAATAATGCTAGCCAGCCTTTGAAAGAGATTACTTCTAGAAATTAATTTAGATTTAACTTCAAATAAATGATGAAAATCATGGTTACTCTTAAATAGCAGGAAATGTGATCATTCTATAGTTCATTGTTACAAAAGGTTATATTCAGTTTACAAGATGTTTTCTGTTATTTTGAAGAAAAGTTCAGCATATTGTCTTTGTTAGATTAGAAATAAAACCAAAATATTTGAAAAAGTTTTCCAAAGTTCCATGTCACTACTGAGAGACTTCTATTTCTGGAAAAGATATTAATGAAGTTAAAATAATGATATAAAGCATTAAAAAATAAGCACAAAAATTTCCTACATTCTACATCTGGAAGATTATTGATAAATATATTAAATAAAAGTAGATAAGAGAATTGAATTTTGTGGTAGACTGTTCAATAAAATTTTACATGTACTAGGATTATTATATAATTTTTCATAGAATTTCGATTGGGGGGCCTTTTTATCAAGTAATTTGAAGATTTCCCCCTACATGTGAGGGGTAATAGTTGGTTAGGTGCACTGTGGCCACTAGGTGTTGCTGCAGTACTATCAAGAACACCCAAGAAGCATGCAAGTGATAAATTTCTATCTATTTAACCAACTATTACCATTTAAGAATTTTAGAAATATTTAGAAGACCATTTTTCCAAGTAGGATCACAAGCTTAGATTAAATAAAGGTAGCAATAGCTTTTAATTTAATTTGAAAGTTTCCATTGCAACATATTCATGAATGAACTGGTTCATGCCAATGTTTTGCTGGTTGAAGCTCGGCCTTCTCTATAGATTAATGGGTCTCAACTACTGGTTTTATTTTCATTAATATAATTCTTTCAGTTAATATTTAGAGAACATACATAATTTTTTAAAATCATTTTTAGCATTATTTGTTTGTGTGAGTGTTAATTTTGCTTGTATGTCAAATGTTTGAATTAATTTCTATATTTGTAATATTACTGTTTATTTCTGAATTATTTTACTAACTGCACCTTGGCTTGAGGTTTTAAATTTTATAAACACTTGGGAAGTATCTTATATTTTCTGGCTTAAGATAATGAAAATCACATTTAAGTTCATCTATATTTACTGCCTTTATTAAATAACTAAGGAAATGTCTTAATTTCTCAAGAATTCATAAGTAGTTTGAGAAGCAGAAATGGAGAAATGAGGACTTTATAATCCAGAGTCTAACATTCTACAACTGTATTAAATCAGGCTTGACTTTATTTTATTAATTTTAAAGGAACATTTGAAAAAAAAAACTTGTAGTTCTGCTCTGATGATTCTATTTCTTCCTTCCTTTTATTTTAATTATCTAATGTCAGAAATTCTGGATCCTTAGTAGAGAAATATCACCAAAGAAGAAATGCTATTTTGTTTCAACCCAGATTGAATTATTTTTGATCTCAAGTGACAAAACTTTTAGCAGTTGTCATTATGAATACATTAAATTTATCATAGGAAAAGGAAATTGGAGAAATTCAAGTTACTCAGCATACTTAAGTCAGTTTCCTTTAAATTCTATCTCAGAACAAAATAACTTTCAACTACAGTAATGTAAATTTCCAAAACTGATTAGACAATTCAATTTATGTTGGCTGAAGAGAAAATAATACATTATCGGTATATCTGTAAGAAATTGGTGAAACATTTTTGTTGAAACAAAACATAAATCAGATGTAATCTCTATTCTCAATTTACTTAAGTGAAATTTTCCTCTTTGCTTAGTATCATAAAGTAAAGACATGTTTTAATTCCATTGATTCAAAACATTGACAGCATGCTTGATCTTTATTTGCCTAACATCAAAGGTTATTAAAAGAATTGAATCTTTCCACATAGATAAAAAGTATAAAAAGATGCACAAAAAGGTGGGTAAGATGATTGTGTATTGGATGATTTGTAAATATTGCAATATCATTTTAAATATCTTCAATAGAAGTTGATTGCTTTATAAAATACTTTGAAAAAAATGTTTAGAATACATTTTATCAAGAATCAATATATATTAAAAATTTTAAGATCACATTAATATAAAAATAATGAATCTACTGAAAAAACAACAACATAAATGTTGCACTGAACAATCAATTTGTAAAGAATTTCCATTTTTAATTTTGAATACCTTCAAGGTAACATTAAAAGATTAAGAAAAGGCTATTCTGCAGTGGATATTCCTGTTACTTGAGGTGTTCCATATTGGCAACAGCATGTAGTCTTCTCCATTTTGAGAACTAGTTTACTTTAGCAAAGTAATTTTCAAGTGTAACTAACAATACCAAATGAATTTCATGCTAAGATTAATACATTTTTATGGGGAATAGTGGGTGCAATCTATTTTAATAACATATCAATCACAATCAGATCAAAGAAAAACCTAAATCTACATACAAAAATAGCATACAAAATTTCTAAATATATTTGGTACAAACCTGAATGCTAAAAATATATATGGAAATTTAAAAAAAAATGGAATTCCTTGAGTACATAGTATAAGTGGGAGACAAACATCAGTTGAAAGAGATAAGATATGCCTCTATTGTTAAAATAGTCAAAGAATTCCAAGAAATTTTAACTCTTGTAAACCTTTTTTGAGATATTCTTAAAAAAAATTCATATAAGATTGGATTTATTATAAAAGGATAAAAAATGAAATTATAAAAATATACATTTCAATTTTCAAAAGCATTACTCATTTTAAATCAATTGCTAGTCCATTTCAACAAGAAACTTGAATTAAACTTTAACCACAGTTATAACTGATTGTGGAGCTGATGCAGGTATAATCCCATCACAAAGAATGAAAAGAGAGTGACTGCATATGCTTTTTGACTTTTGCAAAAAAAAAACAAAGGAATTATAAAAACACTTTTCATTATATTTAGAGTGATGAAGTGTCATCAATACCTGTGTGGAACACAATGTAAGCTGTCCCTTATTTATATATATATGTTATACCATGAAACTTTGACATATATATTCATTAATTCATGTAATTTACACTATTTTATAAGTCTAGCAATTAAGCGATAGTCATTTCTTTTGTTTATTTGTTTGAAATTTTAATACTAATAAAGTGTTTGTATTTTATATATACATTGCATTGGGTGTCTTGTCTGCCACAGGGAAATTATATAGTTAATAATCTAGTTTTAAGAGTCTTTATCTCTACCTGATCACAGCTTAAAAAAGAAATGAAGTAGTATGTAGGTTGCAATAAGTTGTGGTGGTTGAAGTCACCCCTGGTGGTGGTTTTTACTGCTAATGTTGGCTCATTCCGACCATTATATATATTACTGAGAATATTCTCAACTTTCATACCCGACAACTTGTGATTCATAGATGATTCACTGATATTATTTTTGAATTGATACAATTGTGACTTAATTTATAATAAGAAAGCAAGGATAATCATCCTAATGCCCTGACATAAAAACAGATAGTAAATCTCAAAATGAAATCATAGTTCAACAAAATTGACACCATGCAAAACAGTTTTGAACAGCAAAGTTATATAAAATGGATGAGAGATTAGAAATACTAGCAATACAAAGACTGATCAGATAAATATCCAAAAATCTATAACTATTACTTACCAATGTACACAAATAAATATCCATTTCAAAGGGCTGCATTTTTGTAAGATAAAGGCTACTCATTGTTTCCTCAAGAAAACATTAATGTCCTAGAGTTGATTCACAAAGAACAAAGGCACAATCTTAGCTTGTTTTGTCTGTTTGATCAAAACTTAGCTCAGATATTTGAAGACAATGTCAAAAATATTACTGAAACAATAACACATCAACTAAAAAGTATAGTAAATGAGGTAGAGATAAAAGTTTTCTGAGAAATCTTCTCACATTAAGAAATTTCTATAAAGTTGGTTTTAGACAATGAAACTACTTTCACTTCAAGAAAATTTGAAATTACATTCCAAGAATGAGATGTGCCACACATATACATGCTAACCCATCATTCTGAATCCAATAAATTGACCAAATGCAAGTCACAACTATAAGATGACTAACAGGGCTAATATTATTTAAATATATGAAGTCATAATTTATCAAACTGTTTTATCAGCTCTTCACATCAGTAATCTCTACTGAGAAAATGTCAGAAAAGTTATTATGGAAAGATAATTCAGATCAAAATTGTTCCCATTATTGTGAGAGGGTAAATAATTAGATAATATAAAGAAGCAGAAATTCAAATATGAATTAAATAAAAATGTCTGGTCAAAATAATTTGGAAAAAATTCTGGATAAGGGGGATATCAGAGCAGCCCTTTAAAAAAAAACATTATAAAGATAAAAAGGGAGAATGGAATGAGTGTAGATATCAAGTAAACCATATATGCAATGAAGTTCCTAAAACATATAAATATAAAAATGTAGAAAATGAGATTGCATTGGAACTGTCATAGCTGAGAACTAAACAACAGACTGAATTAAAAAAATCTAGAATGGGAACATAATTGATCTGACTTAAAAGAAAACTAAGTAGACGAGAAAATATAAATCGACTAAAAAAATTAGAGAATAAAGAAATAATGTAAATACTTGCAATAATTCATCAATAATTAAAAGTAGAGTAAAGCTTGATATTTTTGGAGTAGAAGAAGTACGAATTCGTCATATATATATATTTGTACACCCTCTATTATAAAGAATAAATTTATTATACATATATATTTACATTTAAGCGAAGGTAACATAAAATACGAATGTATTTTGAAAGGAAATAGAATTAAATATTTGTCTTTTAAATTAGAACGGAATTCAATAATCTACTGTCATTAGAGATTTACAACTAAAACGGATTAATATAAGTAATCTAATAAGATAAAAATGAGTTCCTTAATTAATTAGAACATTTTTTTCCTACAATAAAACAAATAATTATGTAAAAAAGAATAATATAAAAAAACTAAATTTTGTTTAATTCCAGAAGTATTAATTAAATTTATTAAAATACTGACATATATGTAAAGTCAATACAGATAAAAGGAAACTCTTATTCTGACTGACTGCTATAAAAAGGACTAAGAATTCACTTCCTGTGATGTCTAGTCTGAAGATTATTCACAGACCTGGAAACTTGCAAATCACATTTAATCTTAACCCTTGATAAATTTTATGTAATTTAAATTACATATTTATTTCTGTATTATAGAAGAATATACTTTTCTTTTATTGTAATAAAAGGATAATTAACTCGAGTGTTAAAGTAGTCTTTTTTATATTACTTAAAGTAGTAATGTACAATAATAACTAGGGAATATATCCATTCTTATATTCTTCCTAAGAACTCTAATTTACATACAGGACATTGATTTCACTTTATTTTGAGAGTTCCTCTAAGCAGAAACAAAATAATAAATATAGTTACATGAGAATTTAGATCATACTTGATGTGAACGTTTCAAGACTTGAATCAAAAATTGATTAAATAGATGCAAAGTTTGACATTGACAGAGCTGTGTTAATGTTAAATCTTGGAGGTAAAAGGTTACATTTTTTCCATTAGAAGAGCAATTTATTGAATAAAAGAGATTACATGCTGATGAAGCTAATTTGATGCTATTTATTCTTGATAATTTTAGACATATCATTGTAAGATGATATTAAAAATTGTTTTATGCAGTGACATTTGAACCATTTTATCACTGCTTGTGCTCCAACATTAGATTCACAAAGTTCAAAGGAAAGAGCTTTTTATTTTTTTATTAAATAATGTTATTTACATCAATATCATAAAGAGCTCAGTTTTCCTTTTTAGAATACTTAATTTTTTTATTTCTAAAAAAAATATAAACTTTGTCCAAAGTTAGTGGAGATTTTGCTAGCATATAGATTGACAATCATAATAATATTATAGATGTGAGAATGTAAAAAAAAGTTAATATGACAGAAGTACTTACATGTAAAATTTTGATCACACACATATATAAACTTTAAATTAAACATAGCTTACATATATGTAAACAAAGGGAATAAATCACCCTTCCCATGCTATGAATTAAAAGTACTCTAAATGTTGAACAAAGGATCAAGAATAGAATGAATCCACCTATTATTGCAAGCTCTGATGTTTATAAGCATACCTTTATCAACATTGTTGGTAATTCAGAGTGAAACTCATAATTAATTATACTAAGCTTGAGACATATTATATTTAATGTTTTCATAATTATATTTTCTCTTTCTTCTAACATAAACATGAAATCAATTAATGGTGAAACTGAAAAAAAAATTAAAATTTTGTTAATCTACATATTCTGAATGCTCATCTACTTCACACTCAATATCATTCTTCACCTCACTCAATCTCATTATTCTATGAGATCTAACAGTTTTTCTTTGAAAAGTTTGACAATGAAGGATGCTATTTCACTGAAACATTGAGTATTAATCAAAACT
Source organism: Epiperipatus broadwayi (assembly GCA_028023455.1). Classification (NCBI taxonomy): domain Eukaryota; kingdom Metazoa; phylum Onychophora; class Udeonychophora; order Euonychophora; family Peripatidae; genus Epiperipatus; species Epiperipatus broadwayi. The sequence goes on along the minus strand of JAQFVV010012478.1, from coordinate 5,278,506 downwards.
AACACATGGATTAACCTAAAAAGTATTATATATATATTGTAATGCTAGTGAGATATGTCTTGTAAAACACTTCTATATCCACATTACATATTTATCATTTAAAAATAAATGATTAAATTATTAATAAAATGAAAATAATTGAAGAAATAAGTATTTAAAAAATAGATTTTAAAATGCAAACTTGTAAAAAAAAAGTCATCATCATCAACCATTATCAATCCACTGCAGGATGAAGGTCTCTTCAAGTTCAACCCATCTTTTTCTATGTTTAGCTTCTCTTCTCCACATCACCCCTGCACACTTTCTTATTTCATCCATCCATCTCACATGTGATCTCTTTCTGGGTCTTTTACAATCTCTTGGAATCCAGTTTAAAATTTCAATTGTCCATCTATTATCATCTCTTCTAGAAATATGTCCAGCCCAACTCCACTTCAGTCTTTTAATTTTTTCAATGAGGTCAGTAACACCTGTTTGTTCTCTTACCCATACATTGCGTTTTCGATCTCTTCTTGTTACTCCCAACATGCATCTCTCCATACTTCTTTGAGTGGTCTGAAGTCTCTGTATTGCTCTTCTATTAAGTGTCCAAGTCTCAGATCCATAAGTAAGAACTGGCAAAACACATTTATTAAAAGCCTTCCTTTTCAAACACATAGGCATATTTCCTTTCAGTATCAAGTTATTTCTACCAAAAGCACTCCAACCAAGTTTAATTCTATGATTAATTTCATCCATTATGTTTCCATCTGTATTAATAATCTGACCAAGGTATTTGTAACTGTTAACTTCTTCTAACTCATCATAATCAATCTTTATTTTCATATTTTGAGAAAATCTATTAAACATTACTTTAGTCTTTTTAACATTTATCTTTAGTCCTACTTTCCTACTTTCATCTGATAACTCCTGCAACATTTCCTGTAACTCTAAAGCATTATTTGCAAAAACAACTACATCATCTGCAAAATCTAAATGACTTAAATAATCTCCATTTACTTTCACTCCTTTAGCTTCCCATTTTAATCCACAAAATACTTCCTGCAGCACTGCTGTAAAAAGTTTTGGAGATATGGAGTCACCCTGTTTTACACCCTTTTCAATGTTGATTTTCCTACTATCATTATGTAATCTAATTGTTGCTGTTGTATTTTTATAAATATTCTTTAAAATATGACAATATCCTGGATCTACACCTTGATGATCCAATGCTTTAATCACTGAAGAAATGTTTATAGAATCAAATGCCTTTTCATAATCTACAAATCCTAAGCATAATGGCAACTCATATTCATTTGTCCTTTCTATAATTTCTCTCAATACCTGGATATGATCTACTGTACTAAAACCATTTTTAAATTCAGCTTGTTCTCTTGGTTGATGGAAATCCAGTGTTTTCTGTAGACGAATTGCAATTATCTTAATAAAGCTTTTGTATAAAAATGATAAAAGACTGATAGGTCTGTAATTTCTAATATCTTCTTTATCACCTTTTTAAAATATTAATGTTAATACTGCATTCTTCCTATCATCTGGTACATCTTTATCATTTAGACATTTGGTATATAACTTTGCTAAAAAAATTTCTATTTCTTCACCTGCTTCTTTTAATATATCAATTATAATTACATCATTACCTGGAGCCTTCCCTTTCTTCATAAATTTAATTGCATGTTCACTTCCTCATTCAAAATTCTGGGCAATTCAGAAGATATAATAGGTATAGGAGGCACTTGTTATTTATTACTATATAATTCTTGATAGAAGTCTTCTACACATTTCATGATGTCATCTCTCTTTTTAGTAATAATGCCATCTTTTTTTCTTATTGCAGATATAAATTTCCTACCAATACCAAAATGTTGTTTTACACTCTTTAGACTTTTATTTTCTTCTACAGCTTTCCTTGCTAGTTCACAATTATACTTTCTTATATCATTTTCAACTCTTTTCCGCACCATTTTACAAAATTCGAGATATTCAATCTTTTTTAATGCATCATTGTTGTAAATCCTCATATTCCTTCTTTTCTTCATAAATTCTTTAGTGTCAGTAGAAATTTTATTGGTCAATTGCTGCTTTTTTCTACCAGCTATCTTTGTGCAATTTTTAAAAGTGTATCAGTTATTTTCTTGTTAATGTCATTCAAATCTGAATCATGTCCAAAATCTACTAATACTTAAAACCGATTTGTAAGTTCTAATTTAAATTCATTAGAATGTTTCTGAAGATTAGGAATATCAACTGTAAATATTGTTTTTTTAAAATAATTTTTGTCTCTCTAGTTTTGCATTAACATGTATCTTACATCTTACTAATCGATGATCACTTCTTGTGTTAAATTTATTAAGAACATTACAATCTTGAAATATGTATTTTCTGTTAGTCAAAATATAATCCAATTCTGCTGTACCTTCATTTGGATGCTTCCATGTCCATTTCCTTTTAACTTTTTTCTCAAAAGATTTTCTTTTTCTGCAAACTCCACAAGTCTATGTCTTCTCTCATTTCTATTACCATAACCAAAATTATCTACAGCATTTTCATCTTTTATTTGTTTACCAATTCTAGCATTAAAGTCTCCCATAACAATTTTAAAATGTTGTTTACTCTGATCAAAAGCCTTTTGTACATCCATATAAAAATCTTCTACTACTTCATCACTATGAGAACTTGTTGGGGCATAAACCTGAATTATCTGCATTTGGTATCTGCTATTAAGTAGTAAAACTAATCTTGCCACTCTGTCTGATACACCATCAATCTCCATAATGTTATTCTTCCATTTTTTATTTATAATGAATCCTACTCCACTTGTATTTCCAAAATTTGTACCTTTATAGTAGAGTATATGTCCACTTTTTAAATTAATTGTTTCTTCACCTTTTCCTCTAACTTCACAAAGTCCAATAATGTCCCATTTAATATAAGACAGTTCTTCTTCTAACTCTTGCAATCTTCCTTCACTTGAAAGTGATCTGCAGTTGTAAGTACCCAAATAAAAAGTTGTCATCAAATGGCAGCCTGAGTCCACAATCTTAGCACCCTCTGCCTTTGGCCACCAACCGCTGCCTTGGTTGATGACCTTACAGCCTCCTGGGAATAAGGGCCATGATTTATTTTTGTCTGTCATAATTGTATATATTAAAAAAATATTCTTAAACTCTGGAGGTAAAAAGCCAATAAACTCACCATACTTTCTAATGCATGTTGGTGAGCAGCCCATCCATGTTCATATACTATATGAATAATCACATAGTAATAACAGCTGCAGCTACAAGAAGATATGAAGTGGACATTAGGAATTTGCCCTGCTCAGTTCCTTTAAGGCCTCCAAGAGGAATCAAAGGGTCTTCTTTCAGTTAATAGCAAACTTCTTTTTACAGCCTTCCCCCCAAAAACAAAGTATTGTGTCATATTTCTCTTTTAAAATAGAAAGAAAAATATAATATGTTTTTGAAGTAGATTTAAGAAATGTAATTTTGTGAAAGCAAAAGATTGCATCATCTTTTTCTTTTAAAATAGAAAGTTTTTAGTATTAAAAGTATAGAATGTTCGGAAAATCTAAAATAAAAGTAAAAAGGTTTAAAATTCAGCTTCTATTTTTTATAAATAAAAAAGAATAACATATATAAAATAAGCAAATGTGAAATCAGACTAAAAATTAGTTTGTAAAAGAAAAACTTTCAAAAGTAAGTTTAAAAGACTTATGGCTGATAAGAATTATAACTAATAATTGAATTAATTAAAAACTATGTAAACTATCAGATAGCAGATTAATCTGAGAACAAGATTAGATAAAACAAAATGTAAATTTTATTAAAAACAGGTTTTAAGTTATGATCTTAAATTAAAAATAGATTTGTGTGATAAACATTGAAAACTGTGAAAGATGAAGCATATAAAACTTGCAGTTATCTATTATTGTTCAGTCGGGGGTGCTATTAATATTCTTGCTATATAGTCAGGTTCATATTATTCATTCAATTCAGAGTCTAGTTAAACAGAATGCAGATTCAGAGTTTGGAGAACTTTAATTGCTGTAACAAACCAGTCATTATTGCTGCAGTCTACATAAAGCCGAATCCACATAAGCCATAGGAGTATTTGGCAGGGCTTCATGCCCAAAAGTCATCAACTATCCTGCCTGAATCAATGCATAGAGCTGCCACATTTTCTCTCTCATTATTTGTCAGAAATCTGAAAGGAGAGCCATGAAGCCGTCGATGGAGAACCAAAAAGCCAACCAGTTGGAAAGCAAAACCAAATGGAAAATAAAAATGGTTGGAAAATACACACAAATAAAAACCTGGGTAAATATACTTTTAAATAACTGTGTACACACTTAATTTTAAATGAAATGAACTTTAATGAAAGACTATTATAATTATAGCCTAAAGTCATCATTTATTTTTTCTTGTGTAAAATGTATTGTTATGTTATGTAAAATATATATGTGCATAATTAAATAATAATGTTTGCTTGTTATTTTGTCTATTTTTTTTCTCTCTCTCTTTCTCTTGTCACTGCACCACCAGTAAATTAGTGTAGAGTTATTTTATGTGTTAAGTAAATGTGCTAGGCCCTGAGACAGTATGCGAACTAGCCATGGGATATGATTCATGGCCTATTGTTTGAGCACACTGGCTATATAGCTTATATAGTCAGATGGTGCTAGAGTTTATACTCAAAACAAATAAAATGCTTGTACGAAGGGCATTTGATCTAACAGTCAAGAACTGCTATAGCCTGGAAATGTTATCATAGGTTATGCTTTGTTTAGTATTGATCTGGGTATAGGTACCATTGATAGTTCATCTATCAATGGTATTCTATTTCTATGCTCGAAGGGCAGGTCTGTTGCCACAGAGCTGCAAATGTTATTCCAAAAATTATTTAAAAGGAATATAAAGGTAAATTAAACCAATAACTCCAATTGACCCAGTTCAATATATATATATAATTCTATTCTAAAATTAAAACCATAACTGCAGGAAAAAATATTGGTAAGAAATTTGATATTTTATTTTGAAGCAACAGATACTAGTTCTATATTTTAATAGTTTTTAAACTAAAAATCACTCATTTGTATATTTAATCTGGACATTAGGCAGTGATCTCTTTTAAAAGTATGTTGTGTATATGTGTAAGTTTCTTTTTGAATTTATTTAAATGAAGAACTATGACTGGTTTTCTGAAAGTGATTCTATGCTTGCCTGAAAACAATATGAATGTGATTCATAAGATTGTAGAAATTTAAATTCCATGACTGACAAAAAGCTTATTAATATGTGATGGATTCAAATTGCAAATAAGAAACAATTATTTAATGTTTCTTATTGATACATTGGAAAGTAACATATGAAATTTAAAACAATAACATAATCAAATCAATTTGTGAATAACACTTTTCATATGATCATTATGATATATTGAGAAGAATCAAAGAGTAACTCTGCATGCAATATTACATTTGTCATTCAGATGTTTTCAGATTTTGGTACAATTATACTAATTTAAAAAATGTTGTCTGAAAGTTATGATGATGTCATTTTAGTTGCAATCATATGTTGGATTATTTTATCACCTAATATTAATTAAGTGTTTTTAGAAAAAGTCAAACTGTATTTAAACTTTTCAAATACATTCAACTGCTAATAAAAGTACACAGGTTAATGAGGGTAATGTTCTTTTCAACTCTTCAGATATTGCATGTTTCACTAGTGATAATATTAGCATAGAAATCAACTATGCCATTTTTATATTTCTAAATATTGAGTTTAAGGTGATACTCTAATCAACTAGCCTATTCAGTCAAGTACAACACTTTTTCTTAAGGACAAGGTTACTGAATGGTTTTCAATCGTTATGAAATATTATACTTTGTTAACTGTCCAATATTTTTATCTTCCCAATCAAACATACATTCATTCATTCATATATAGTCTGCTACTTTAGACATATCTCTTTTCTCCTGTCTAATCACCAGTTTGTAATTTATAACCACTTCTCAATAGGAAAATTAGTTTCATCAATGTACATTCTTTCATATCTATATAGCCAGCATGCTCAAACAATAGGCCATGAATCATATTCCATGGCTAGTTCGCATACTGTCTCAGGGCTTAGCACATTTAATTAACACATAAAATAACTCTACACTAATTTACTGGTGGTGCAGTGACAAGAGAAAGAGAGAGAGAGAGAGAAAAAATAGACAAAATAACAAGCAAACATTATTATTTAATTATGCACATATATATTTAACATAATATAACAATACATTTTACACAAGAAAAAATAAATGATGACTTCAGGCTATAATTATAATAGTCTTTCATTAAAGTTCATTTCATTTAAAATTAAGTGTGTAAGTTATTTAAAAGTATATTTACCCAGGTTTTTATTTGTGTGGCAATACTGTATGGAGAGTTTTGCTCTGTTTATCAACAATTAATGTGCTAGTATAGGAAATGTGATCATGTGATGCTTAATGGTTTAACACCAATCCTGCCTAATAGGATAGTGGTGTCTAAAAGCAACATTAGATTATCAGAGTTATATTTAAATGTAGTGAATTTATTTAAATATAAAAAATTTATTGTAGATATTGCATAAATATATAAAATTTGTATAATCATGTAATAAGTTTTATGATATTAAAACTATTTTCTGTTTTTTTTATTGATATGTAATAACTTATAATGAATAATATCAAAAGCCTTAATTAATTTAAAACTATTATTATTATCATTGTTATTAATTGTCATGTCAACATTAATTTCTGATGATTATATAAATAACATTTCACAAGAATGACCTATCATTGGTTTGCTAAATGGTATATTCATTATGGTAATGATGAATTCCAGCTATAGAATATCTGTCATCTATTTTTTTCATCACTATCCTTTTCAAGCATTATATACTTCTTTAATGAATCATATTTTCACCTGTTTAAGTATTTATTGATTTCTTTTTTCCTCAAAAACAAACAAAAACACAAAATTTCTAGAAGTCTTTGCCAGCATGACAAATCAAAAGTATCGACTTCTTTTTTTAAAAAAATCCTATTAATTAATAATGATTTTTTCAATTACGAGATTCTACATTTTAACTTAATAATCCAAGGAGGTAAAAACTATCAATCATTTTATGACTTCATTATCAATTTTGAAAATAGCTGCTGATTACAACTATTCATAGATGGGAATTGGTTATAATTATGTAACACAAAATAGCATGTTCAAAATATGATTCCAATCTGAAGATGAAACTAACTTAAGTAAAGTAAGAGTTAATAATTTAATTAAGATAGATTATGATTATATGCCTAATGAATAAAATATTTCATCATGTAAAAATTGCATAACTATGTGCAAAATCACATTTGCTTTTTTATTATAACACTCTACTAGATGATAGTATAATTTAACTCCACAAAAGGTTTCTGGATTTCATCCTTATTAATGAAAAATTTGAGGTTTAAAGCTGGAATCAATGCTTATAATAAATAACTTTAAAATAGGAAACGAGAAATATTTTATTCACTATAGTAGGATGAAAGATTCAAGTGATGTTGCATTGATAAAACTTTTAAAATAATGCATTAACTCCTCAAATATTAGCTAAATACACATTTGAAGAATTCTATGCTGTTAGTGACGAACAAATTCCACCCATCAATCTTCAAACAAATGCAATGTAATGGTATGTAAACTTTTTGGCATTCTTTAAACAAAAGTTGTATTTTATATAAAAATAATAATCTGTCATGAATGAGACCTATGATTAAAAAAGATCTGGAAAAATAGGATATCTTGTATTGGCACTAAATTCTTTTTGTCTGGGATTAATTTACAGTATGCACATATATATCTATAACAAATTCATATTAGTGATTTTGAATTACTATCTACATTGGTTTGAATTTTTTTGTGTTGTTTTGTTGGATCTTTTAAACAAATATCAGATGAAGACATGCTCTAAACACAAACACATGTACGTATATGCATATGTAAGTGATGAAACAAATTTTATATGGACTACTGCAGACCAAAGAACTCTTCAATAGCCTTTCATAGAAAAGTAATGGAGCAGCATTATTTACTATAGTTGATAATTGTTAGATATCAGGGGTTTGAGTGCTTTTACATCTTTATGTTACTCTTCAATTAAGAAGAGCTAGATATCCATTTATTGACAATGTTAGAAGATTTGATTATGATCCAATAACTTGAAAAAAAAATGTTAAAGCTGATTAAAATCTAAAGAAATTTTTACTTGGCCTGGATTCAAATCCAAATTATTAAATGTTTGTAAAAAATATGTTACAACTACACCATGATCTCCCTGACTAATGTCTGATAAGTCTTGCATATATTTTATGCAAAATTATATTAAAACTGTAAAAAAAAAAGTATTTTATACAATAGGATTGAATAATATTTTAATGACATTTTTTCCTTAAATAAGATTTATTTTATAATCCAGTTTGCTAGACTCAATTAAAAAAAATACACTGATAATGAAATATGCTGCTTAACAACTGTTACATGTTTTAATATAATTTGGTTCTTAATTCGATTCAAACCATTTGATATTTGTTTTTGTTTCTGGCAGGGTAGGGCTTTTTTATATATGTATTAGACATTTATTCAATCAGATAGGAATCTTACTGGCATTAATAGATTGAATTTACATCCAGTTTTCAAATACGGAGAACATGTTTCATTATAAAATCAGGTGGTTAATCAATGTAAAAAGTATTGGAAAGAAATAAAGCAGTAATATTAAAGAGAAAGATAATAATATGAGAGAATATGAAAATATGTTAGAGAGAGAAGAACTCACATCTTGGAGAAGAAACATCTAACTTCTTGAGGGTTAAGTGAAACAGAGAAAAGCAATATACATAGGTAGAATACCATTAATATGGATGCATTATAATTAAGAAGCATTTATTATCTGAACAAAATTATTCTACCAGACTTTATTATTTTAGCAAAAATGACACTTTTTCTATTTAATATTGAAATTTCCACTCATATTAAAAAAAAAAAAAAATACTGCAAAGTAAATAAATTAGTATATACACACACCTAAAAATAACATTAAAGAAACAGCAATTTTGTAAATACCTGTAAATTTAATAAGGTCAACTGCCACAAGAGTCATATATTATATTTGTTATCTTAGATAATTAACTCTAGTTAATTAGTGATCAATGCTGTAATGGGTTTTAAAAAAGTTACCTGTAATTGGAAACAGAGATATAGGAGAGAGAGAAATCATTGAACACATTGACTCATTGAAAAACAATTGAAAAAATTTTTGTGGATTTAAAAAAAAAATTAAACCAAATTATTAAATGGAAAAAAGAAAACAAAACATTGAATAAGCTGACCTGCACCGTATCAAGGAAGAGAAGTTAATTAAATTGTACAATAAATAATTACTTAAATTAATATGATATAAAAATGTTAATTAAGTTATTAAAATTAATATGTTACCGTTCTATATAACTTAAATGCACTTAATCTCACAGTGGGAAATATTTATTGTTTTCATCATCATCAACCATTATCAATCTACTGCAGGATGAAGATCTTTCCAAGTTCAATCCATCTACTCTGATCTTTAGCTTTTGTTCTCCACATCACTCCACACACTTTCTTATTTCATCCATCCATCTCACATATGGTCTCTTTCTGGGTCTTTTACAATATCTTGGAATCCAGTTTAAGATTTCAATTGTCCATTTATTAATCATCTCTTCTAGCAATATGTCCAGCCAAACTCCACTTCAGTCTTTTAATTTTTTCAATAAGGTCAGTAACACCTGTTTGTTCTATTATCCATATATTGCGTTTTTGATCTCTTCTTGTTACTCCTAACATGCATCTCTCCATACTTCTTTGAGTGGTCTGAAGTCTCTGTATTGCTCTTCTATTAAGTGTCCAAATCTCAGAACCATAAGTAAGAACTGGTAAAACACATTTATTAAAAATCTTCCTTTTCAAACATATAGGCATATTTCCTTTTAGTATCAAGTTATTTCTATCAAAAGCACTCCAAACAAGTTTAATTCTATGATTAATTTCATCTATTAAGTTTCCATCTGTATTAATAATCTGACCAAAATATTTGTAGCTGTTAACTTCTTCTATAATCAATCTCTATTTTCATATTTTGAGAAAATCCATTGAACCTTACTTTAGTCTTTTTTAACATTTATCTTTAGCCCATTTTTTGCAGCTCTAAAGCACTATTTGCAAAAATAACTACATCATCTGCAAAATCTAAATGACTTAAATAATCTCCATTTACTTTCACTCCTTTAGCTTACCATTTTAATCCACAAAGTACTTCTTGCAGCACTGCTGTAAAAAGTTTTGGAGATATGGAGTCACCCTGTCTTACACCCTTCTTGATGTTGACTTTCCTAGTATCATTATGTAATCTAATTGTTGCTGTTGCATTTTTATAAATATTCTTTAAAATATGACAATATCCTGGATCTATACCTTAATGATCCAATGCTTTAATCACTGAAGAAATGTTTATAGAATCAAATGCCTTTTCATAATCTACAAATCCAAAGCATAATTGCAACTCATATTCATCTGTCCTTTCTATAACTTTTTTCAATATCTGGATATGATCTACTATGCTAAAACCATTTTTAAATCCAGGATGTTCTCTTGGTTGATGGAAATCCAATGTTCTCTGTAGATGAGTTGTAATTATCTTGGTAAAAATGTTGTATAAAACTGATAAAAGGTTGTTGGTCTATAATTTCTAATATCTTCTTTATCATCTTTTTAAAATATTAATATTTATACTGCATTATTCCAATCATCTGGTACATCTTTATCATTTAGATATTTGGTATATAACTTTGCTAAAAAAAATTTATACTTCTTCACCAGCTTCTTTTAATATATCAATTATAATTCCATCATTACCTGGAGCCTTTCCTTTCTTCATAAATTTAATTGTACATCTCACTTTTTTATTTAAAATTCTGGGAAATTCAGAAGATATAATAGATATAGGAGGTACTTGTTCTTTATTACTATATAATTCTTGATAGAAGTATTCTATGTATTTCATGATGTCATCTCTTTTTTTCTTATTGCAGATATAAATTTCCTATCAATACCAAAATGTTGTTTTACACTCTTGAGACTTTTATTCTCTTCTACAACTTTCCTTGCTAGTTCACAGTTATACTTTCTTATATCATTTTCACCTCTTTTCTGCACCATTTTACAACATTCGAGGTATTCAATCCTTTTTAATGTATAATTTTTGTATATCTTTATATTCCTTCTTTTCTTCATAAATTCTCTAATCTCAATAGAAATTTTATTGGTCAATTGCTGCTTTTTTTTAACCAGCTATCTTTGTTGCAATTTTTAAAAGGGTATCAGTTATTTTCTTATTAATTTCATTCAAATCTGAATCATGTTCAAAATCTACTAATACTTGAAACTAATTTGTAAGTTTAAATTTAAATTCATTAGAATGTTTCTGAAGATTAAAAATATCAATTGTAAATATTGTTTTTCTTAATAATTTTTGTCTCTCTAGTTTTGCATTAACATTTATCTTACATCTTACTAATCGATGATCACTTCCAGTGTTAAATTTATTAAGAACATTACAATCTTGAAATATGTATTTTCTGTTAGTCAAATTATAATCCAATTCTGCTATACCTTCATTTGGATGCTTCCATGTCCATTTCCTTTTAACATTTTTCTCAAAAAAAGAATTCATAATAGAAAGTTTCTGGTATTTCTTTTTCTGCAAACTCCACAAGTCTATGTCCACTCTCATTTCTATTACCATAACCAAAATTATCTGCAGCACTTTCACCTTCCATTTGTTTACCAATTCTAACAGTAAAGTCTCCCATAACAATTTTAAAATGTTGTTTACTCTGATCAAAAGCCTTTTGTATATCCATATAAAAATATTCCATTACTTCATCACTATGAGAACTTGTTGGGGCATAAACTTAAATTATCTGCATTTGGTATCTGCTATTAAGTTGTGTAACTAATCTTGCCATTTTGTCTGATACACCATCAATCTCCACAATGTTGTTCTTCCACTTTTTATTTATAATGAATCCTATTCCACTTGTATTCCCAATATTTGTGCCTTACTACATAAAGATTTTATACCAAATACACTAATTTAAAACTAAATTATTGACCAAAATCAAACTTAACAAATTCACTAATAGTGATAAAAAAAAATAGGTGCTGATATCGTATGCACTCAGTGGCCATTTTGAATTTTAAAATACCCCAAAACACTGCTGGCACATGCAAGCGATAAATGACATCGACTTGAAACACTATTTTTAAAAAAATAAATCGCCTGAGACACTACAAATAAAAATGGGAGGAGACAAGAAAACAATGTGGAAATTAAATAACCTGAGGCATCACACTTAGAAAAAGTGCCGGGGAAAGAGAGGAATGTGGGGGCTTAAATAGCCCAAGACAATACAACTAAAAAAAAAAAATCAAAAACACTATAAATCCAAGCATTGTAATAGTAAATCTCAAAAAATATTAGTAGGGAATTTTTTAAATTTGATTTTGACTAGTGATTTAACTAATTGATGTACTTGAATTGTCTGTGAATTAAAGCTTATAATGCTCAAGATTAGATAAGTTTATAAATGTAAATTTATTGAAGGCTGTCAACACTTAGACAATACTAATCAACAATCACAATCTATTATCAAGACAATCTCCTTTAATCAATAAAAGTGAAAATCCACTTTTATTTATGGTCTAATATATTATTTATATGACAAATAAGATTGTAACTTAATCACAGAGAGCAAAATTATTAATACAAAGAAGTTTAAATAGACTTCATTAAGCAGATAAATATAACCTGTTCTGAATGCAGATTAACAAATAGTCAATTATAACACTCAAGCTGCACACCAACAATGTATTAATTAAATAATAAAGCTTATAGCTAGATAGGTTTATAAATGTAAATTCATTGAATGCACTCAACACTTAGATAATATCAATATCACTAACAATCAACAATCTTAATCTGTTATCAAGGCAACCTCCTTTAATCAATAAAAGTGGAAATCCATCTTCATTTATGGTCTAATATATTTATATAAACATTAAAGATTGAGATTGTTATTGATAATCTAGTGTTGACTGCCTTCAATCAATTTAATCTATAAACATATCTAGTCTTCAACCGTATTAGCTTTATTATTTAAGTAATACATTATTGGAGGGTTGTGATTGACTATTTGTTAGTCTGCATTCAGAACAGGTTATATTTACCTGTTTAATGAAGTTTATTTCAACTTCTTTGTATCAATAATTTCACTCTCTGTAGTTATGTTGCAACTTTGTTAATTGCTATTGTTTTAAGTGTTGACTGCCGTCAATGAATTTACACACACACACACACACACGGCTAATAGTAATATTAATATTTATTAAAACTTTTAGTGGCATGAATAAGAAATTCTAAATAAATGGCTATATAGCCTACCGCTATCGATTTCAGTAAATGAGAATAAAATAGTTTTTGCATAAAAAAATATGCAGTCATTCACTTATCATTATTTAAACAGTGTTGAAATAATAGTCATATAAACAAAACAAATAAAAATTATTAAAATAATTTAAGGAACTTTTATTTACATAAATGCATTAAAAAGTAGATTAAAATATATATATATAAAATTCTTCTCCAGCTTTTACAATATTCTTAATATTATAAAAACATAAAATAAAAGCATGGGTATTCCATATTTATAAATAATCTTAGTTACATTTTCTATCAATTTTTATAAGGTTCTTATCAAACAAGAATTATAATTTAATATTTTTATCTTAATATTCTTTTCCTCTTGCTTTTATTTGTGATAGCATAATACCATGAAAGCTGAAGAATATATATTTTATTCTTTTTAATGTTTTTTTTTTTACGTTTTAATGAATTTACATGAATAAAAGCATTTCTTTAAAAAAAATTGTTTATATTTTTTAATTTCTACTTTTTATGAGCAAAGTTTATTTATGTACAATTTAATACTATTAGATGGCAGCATCATAAAAAGTACTGAATTCCATATAAAATTAAAATTTTAACTTTCACTAATTTTTTGCTAAAAATTGTTAGCACCCCTTCCTATATGAGCACAGACTTTCAGATGACCCATCACTCTCCACTCTATCTAATAACACTGACACACTCAAGCACATATGCTGAAAAGATAAATAATCACCAATATACGTATTGCATATGTATTAAATGGATTATGTCCTGTACATGTGGGGTTCAGATTGACCTTAGGCCAACATAGGTGTGACAAGAATTTCGGCCTCAGGGTGGCCTTCGAGCATTCCATCATCAGATTTTCAATTGGATGGACGGTTGAAGAGTTGGAGGGTGTAGTAGATTGGAGCCTGTCCATTAAAGTATGAAGATTGTCTATCTTAATATATATCTGAGCACTTATAGTATATATGTGTGGGAGATGATAATCTGGACCAACTGATGATTGCTGGTTTAGCATGAAATACGTATATTGGTGATTATTTATCTTTTCAGCATATATGTCCTTGAGTGTGTCAGTGTTATTAGATAGAGTGGAGAGTGATGGGTCACCTGAAAGTCTGTGCTCATATATCCTATATTACATATATAGACACAGGTATATAATAAGCCTGTGTTTCAGTTATTAAATATATTTGTATGTAAAGTTTAAACTAGAATAGAAATTGGAAAGTGGATAAAAATTGAGTTAGAAATTTTTTTTAAATAAACGGATTAATAAAAAACAAAAACAGAATAAATTAAACAAAAATGTGTAAAAATAAAACAGTGTGGTTTAAAATCTTAAAAAAAGAAAGAAAAGTATCACTGTTATAGTCTAGGGGTCAGGTATAAACGAAAGATCAAACCCAAGTTTTTAAAATGAAGACCAAAGAATTTTAAATATATATTGAAAACTAAAAAAAGTGACTTTCTTTTTAAAAAAAGTTATGTTGAGGTGTTATTCAAAATTAATTAAATAATGCCTTTTGTGGTTTAGAAAAGTGACAAAAAGAATAGACTTGAGATCTAAATGTTCCTGAGTTAAAGTTCAAACTATCAGTTCTCATACTTGAATGTTGCATGTCCCTCATGGAAACTAAACATTCACTTTTTTATTATGTAATTATGCTTTAATGTTAACAATTTTTCAGTATACATACAGGGGTATTTTTTTTTGCATTTTTAATATGAATAGTTGTTTACATTTTGATGTTATATCAAAGTTTTATTCAAATATATTTATTATTCTGTATGCTCATTCAATTAGTCATAATTTTTGATAAATAGAAAATTATCATTCTATTTCAAAGGAGTGAACATTAGTACAATGACTAAAATAATTATTATTCGCTATTTTAATAGTATCCTTTTTGAAAAATATATTATACTTTGTTTCAAAGTCTAAATATGTAAAATATTTTTTTTTGTTTATTTTCATTATTATTACTTCCACGCAAAAACGGATATATTATTATTAAATTAGTCATAATATTTTTAAAAATGATTGACTGCGTTTTCCTTCTTCATTTGCTTAGATAAAAATATAAATTACAAATAATAGGTTGATGTCTGAACAAATATTTATTATTTCCTGAATATTATTCAAATCAATGTTATCAAACCACCACAATTGGGTACACCATGGTGAATATATATGTAGAAATGTGTTACTATGCTACACATATTGATAAAATCTACATTTTAAAGATAATTCCACTTAGAATATATATCTACACTAAAAATGTTCTAAGACAACTTCATTACAGAAACAAAAATGTATAATTATCATGCCTTTACAAAAAGATTGTCTCTTTAGTATAGTTAGATGAGTTGAGTTTGTAAAAGTTGTCAAAACAATGCTAATTTGATCATAATGTTTGTTTAATTAAAGAGAAAATCAGAATGAGTATATGGCAAACTTTAATTTAAAAACAGCACAGTAATTATTGATGAGTCAATAACATTGTGAAAATAAAGTGGACAATCAAAAGGAGGTAATCTAGAAAACATTATGATTTGCTTGGAAGATTGAATGGGAATTGAAACTAGAAATGAAAGTTGAGTAAATACTTTTAGGAAATAATTAGAAATTATAGATATTATCAATAGAGAAAAGTTCATTTATGATTCAAAGGGAAATCCAAAATAAATTACAAGAGAAAGAACTTTAAATTTATGAAGAAACCAGAGAGAATGCTCCAAAAATATACAGAGGATTGAGAAATAAATGGAAAGAGTACAAAGGTAAAAAAATTAGAAAGTTTGCTGAAAATATAATTTGATAAATCCTTTGAAAGAACAGGAATTTAATTTTAGGACAAGAAAGGGTTGTAGATACAAGTAGGGACAAAGGAAAATAAAGTTGTATGTCAACTACATAAACAGCGGGCACATGAAGCAAGGGTGTAATATTAAATATATCAAAAATTGGGACTCTATGATAGGAAGACAAAAGCCATTAAACTTGAATATCAATCAATTTATCTGCAGAGAACATTAAATTCAAGCCAACCAAGAACAAATTGGATTCAAAAATACTTTATGGCATGTTAGATAACCTCCAAATATTAAGAGAAGTTGAAGAAATGACCTATAAATATGGGTGTTTTGTATTGAATTTATAGATTTATAAGGGTATTTGACTCTATAATATTTTTGCAGTGATTCAGAACATCAAAGTGTGAACCTAAGATATTGTAAAATTTTGAAGAATTTATTAAAATCCAGCATTGAAAGCATGCTAAACATGGATAAAAACTAAATTTAATATATGTAGTCTTCTTTTCTGTATAAATGTCCATAACATTTATGTGAATATTATAAAACAATATAGTAACCAAAAGAATTAAGGACTTTATAGGTTATGTTTTGTCAATTAAAATAAGATGATAGCAAAAAAAATACTGTACATACTAAAAATCTAAAGCAATATTTAATGGTTTTTGAAAATGGAGAAGAGTGCTAAAATTTTGGGGAAAGCAACCATAACAATCTCTACCATAATTGTGAAGCTTCGGGGATGCGTGACAAGTGGCGCTTCGGGGATGTGTGACAAGTGGCCACAGATGGATGCTAGTTTGATCCATACCTGCCTTGCTCATATGGTCAGCCACAATCCATGAATTAACAGCAGATATTGCGCCTGCCTGATAGCTCACCGTTCTTGTCATTGCTATACCACTACCTGAATGTCATAAAGACTACAGAGGATATCAACTGAATGGAAGAAATTGAGCCGGATTCCAAGAATAACCGTCTCTCCTAAAGAAGTGGGATAACAAACCTGATGGTCAGCTGAGTATATTCTAATTGTGAGAAAACCTAGGTAAACCAAACTTTTTAAAAAATTATGTCACGCGTGTAAACACTTTCAATAGCATGGTCAAATGAACTTAAATCTACTTGCTTAATTAATTATTACTAAAGTGAACTATATATTAGATTTTATCAGTAATACACTGGAATGGAAAGTGATATTATACTTACTAAAATTATTTCATATATTGGGGCGATTACTATTATTAGTACGAGTGTTATAGAACTATATATAAATCTTATTTATCTTTAATGATTTTTTATATACCTTAATATTATGTCTTATTTGTATTTTTTTTATGTATTAAATAATGTTTTAATAATGAACTGCTATGCCTGTAGGGTTTATTTTATAATCAATTAGAATCTATTTCTAGTAATACGGTACATATGTTGGTTGTAGTATAGTATTAATAATTTGCCGTAAAATGTATAAATTCATCCAGGCGCTGTAAATTTGTAATAATTATAGCAGTCGAGAGATGTCCGATAGGGAAAGATAACTTTGCAGCAATATTCATATTGTCACAGGATCGATCGGGTATAGATGTAAAATCATTTATATTTTTTCTTGCTTGTGATAACGGATATAGTTGGAGGGTGGCGAGCTCAAATATATATAGCATTCCGTTACATTTTGGGGGCCAGTCCGGGATACTTACTATACAGTTTGTAATCACATGCCGGTTACCACTTACGGGTAGAAGTCTTATTGGAAAAGAAAAAAAAGATATAAAATTAATTCCAATAAAATAACTTGGTGAGAAACGAAGAGGAGAAAGAGAATTTTTTTTTTTTTTGCTTTGCTTTATAATATGTTATATATGTTTCAAAGTTAAATGTGTAAGAAAAAAAAAAGAGAAAGGAGGGAAAAGTAACTTTAGAAAGGTTTTCTTGAAAAATTTTTTTTTTGCATATCTATTGTTCAGGATAAAGAATAATTCAGTCAGGTATTACATATCAGGAAGGGGAGAATTTAAGAAATAGCTTTATAATTATAATAACCAAATATATAAATTATATATATAAATGTAAAAGAATGAAGAACTGTATTGAAATCAAATAGAAATAATTAATAAATTTTAGAAAAAAGTTATCGAGAAGAATATACGTAGTGGAATAAATTATAGCGGTTAAGTTAAAATAAATTATATATATGTGTTGTTTAAAGCAATCAAAATGGAGTAGATTACAAACATCGGGAAAATAAAGACATAACAAGGATTGGAACGAGTCTAGGCAGGTAGGCAAAGGGGTAAGTATGAGCAGGTGTAGTAAGAATTAACTAGCGTACCAAATGCCAATCATTATAGAAAATAAATTAGCAAACAGAAATAGAATAATAAAGGACGGAAAGGAATCAGTAGAGTAAATATCTATCAATAAGGGTTTAATTGTTTAAATATACATGCGTACAAGAGCACAAATGAAAATGGACACCCAAGGGAATAAATTGGAAGGATTGAAGGAGAATATAGTAAGACAGAGAGATTGGAGATGAATAAATCAGAAACTAAAAATGAAATAGATTTTAGCAGTTTAATGGGTATAATCATTCAAATAAGAGAGGAGCAGCAACAGTTTATAAATGAATGGCAGGACAGAGAAGAAAGAATGAAGGAGTCCAATAAGATAATGTTGGAGGAATTTCATGAGAAAATGGCTAAAGACATAAGCCAAAGAATCAATGAAAAAAAAAGATATGAGGAAGAGCTCACAGCAGATGGCAGGTACTAGAGAAATATTGGGTAAACAGGCAAGGTGCTCAAACTTTGCGAACCAAGAGTCTAAACCAATACAATATTGTAGAACAGGATGATTATAGGGGAAACAGATAAAAAAATTAGCACACTTAGATAACAGATTAGAAATAATGTATCAGGAAATGGGAAAGGGTCAGTTAGATCAAAAGGAAGAAATCGAAATGATCAGATTGGAAAATAGCAAGGTGTTGGCAAATGTACATTTAAATATGAATCAAATAGTAGAAACTAGAGAATTTAGAATCAAAATTAGAGGAGAGTGTCAGGAGAGCGGAAACTAGCATAGCAAAGAAAGAAATAAAATGTAGAGAACTGAGAGGCATTATCGGAGATGCAGATGTAAGCAATGGGAGTAATACAGCTAACTCTGCCAGATTCAACAATTTTTAAAAATACAAATCTTCTCTTTCCCAGGGGAAACCCTTGGACCCCTTGAATTTTGGAAAAATTTTTTTAATTAAAAAAAAAAAGAAAAGAAAAAAGAAGGGGACTCACTGTTCCATAAACCAACGTTTTCAGAGTATCGGATGTCTTTGCTATCTAGTTATTGGAGAGAGGAACTCCAGGGAAACATATTACACCAGGCCACCTAGGATAAATGGAGATCAGGGGAGTCATTCACGGCCTTCTTTCATCGTCAAGTAGCAAGACTACGCATGCTAACGTATACCATAAGACATAGTTTTCCGAATAACGTTGAGCAAATGCTTATAGGCATGGAGAGGAAAACTGTCGAACAAATTACAGAATTGCTCAATGCATTGGACAGTACTAGGAATAAACAAAGGGTTGAGGGGTATGGAGTTAAACATTCCCCAAAGAACCCACTATAACCATGAGTGGATGGAATTCTTATCGAAGTCGTTGGGAGAAAAATAGGGATGTTTTTCTGAAGAAGAATCAAGGAGCGCAGGAAGTCAGACAAACGAATTGATACCGAGTGGAAGCGTCCAACTGAACATATAGAATATAGGGGACATAAGGGTAATGACCAGTATCCCAGCACAAGTGGATACAGACCCAATAAGGAAAAACAACCTCCAGATAGTCTAGTATCAAATTAATGATTGGGCAGATTCAACGGTTCGACTATTTAGACATAGGATTGTGATTAACGACGATGGACTCATACTTGGACAAATGAAAAATGTTACAAAGAACTGATTTTAGTGGCTTTATGAAGCAGAATACATCTTAAATAAACCTTATATATATATGGCTTAAAGGATATAAGGGAAGTAATCATAGATAACAAATAGAAACCAATATTGAGAGATGAAGTATAGAAAGTAGTGGGTGAGATTATAGATGGAGACAAGGGTGTGTAGGGTCAGTATTTTTAGTGAGGATTGTATCGGAACATGATAAGCTATCTTGGTTTTATATGAGCATGCAGGTGAGTTTCTGCAATGTACGGAGTGTTGTGATACAGAGAAGATATGGAGAAAGAATCCCTTCTCATAATGAGACTCGCTGGATAGGAAATTCCAGTTATAAAAAATATTTTATATATTAAGAGTCATATGAATATAAAGAATATATGGATAAAGAATCTCTTCTTATAATGAGACTTCAGTAATAATTCTGAGTTCATTGAACTCGCTGGATTGGAAATTCCAGAAATACATCTAGACTTAGATATTAAGAGTTGTCATCCTAAAGGACATCAAAGGTTAAAGTGTTGTGTAGGAACAGGTTTAATCAGGCAGCAGAGGTACCCTGTGGGCTCGAACCTGTAGTTCCGGCCAATGTGCAGAATGAGATTCACTCATCATTCCCATTAGACACAGATTAAATTGGTTTGATATATCTGAGGCGGTCAATTAAACGGGAAAGTAGTTGCCTGGTTGTCTCTCTATAAATTTTCTCATCATCATATAACCAGGGAAGTTAAGGATATGTAACTATGATATCCAAATAATAATAATTAAATTAAGAATTGAATGGCGTGCAATCCATTAAATTCTTATAAGGTGAGGACGGTGTAATGTAATGATCACACACACTGCGATCACACATGTAAATATTTAATATGTCAAGTAATATTAAATTTTTTTTTTTTTTGAAATACGAAATAGGGTTTATTTAACACTAGACAGAAATTTTAGAATAAACTCGAAAGAAAAACTATTACAAGGTTTATAATGTGTTTAAATCAAAGTCGTTTGAATTGATTTAAGGAATTGAACTGATTAGAATTAATTACAAAGGAAAATGTTAAAGTAGTTAGGTGAAGAAGAGAGAAGGGGGTGAGACGAGATTTGTATCTTTCACTCTTCAAAGTCAACATTTTGAGAAAAAAAAAAGTCAAGAGAGCATTAAACATGTATCATTTAATTTTATGATCAAGACTTAAAAGAAAATTTAAAAGAAAAAGGAGTTGGATAATTTAAGAATTAACATTTACAAAATCCCGTTGAAAAATATAAGTAGAAATAGGTTTATGTAAAGATAAGAATCTTTTCGGTAAAACTACACATTCGAATGAGTGAAATATATATAACTGTTTAAAAAAAGGGAAAAGATATTGTATGTAAATAAAAATGATTTTATTGAAAAAAGAAAAAAAATCAATCAAAACAGATACTATGAAATTAAAGAAAAAAAAATATAGGTTTGCGAAAGGAAGTAAAAAATAAAGGTGTGAAATGGACATAATGACCTTCCAGTGAATAATGAAGGCAAAAGCTTAAAAAGGGAGAGATCAAGATAAAAAAAAAAAAAGAGAAAAGAGAGGGCAGAAACTTTGATTAGGCTTTTTGTCTAAGACTTTACTTTGGTTTTTTTTTTGAAGAGTGCCAAAATTTGTGTCAAGCGACCATGAACAAACTCTACCGTAATTGTGAAGCTTCGGGGATGCATGGCTAGTGGCCACAGATGGACGCTAGTTTGATCCATACCAGGCTTGCTTGTACGGTCAGCCACAACCCATGAATTAACAGCAGATATTGCGCCTGCCTGGTAGCTCACCATTCTTGTCACTGCTATACCGCTACCTGAATGTCATAAAGAATACGGAGGAAATAAACTGAATGGAAGAAATCGGAGCCAGATCCCAAAAATAACTGTCTCTCCTAAAGAAGTGGGATAACCCACATGACGGTCGGCTGAGTATACCCTGTGAGAAAACCTAGGTAAATCAAACTTTTTAAAATATATATGTCATGCATGTAAACACTTTCAGTAATATGGCCAAATGAACTTAAATCTAATCGCTTAACTAATTATTAGTAAAGTGAACTATATATTAGATTTTATCACTGGAGTGGAAAATGATATTCTACTTACCAAAATTATTTCACATATTGGAGACAATTACTATTATTAGTATGAGTGTTATAGACCTATATATAACTTATTTATCTTTAATGATTTTTTTTATACCTTAATATTATGTCTTATTTGCATTTTTTTTATGGATTAAATAATGTTTTAATAATGGATGTCTCATCTCTCTTTTCTCACCAAACGAATCAGAGTAATATGCCTGTAGGGCTTATTTCATAATCAATTAGAATCTATTTCTAGTAATACGGTACATGTGTTGGTTGTTGAATAGTATAATAATTTCCCGTAAAATTTATAAATTCATCCAAGCACTGTAAATTTGTAATAATTGCAGCAGTCAAGAGACGTCCGATCAGGAAAGAAAACTTTGTACCAATATTCATATTGTTGCGGGTTCGATTGGGTATAGATGTAAAATCGTTTATGTTTATATGTTCTCTTGCTTGTGGTAACGGATATAATTGGAGGGCGGCTCTCAAATATATATAGCATTCCGTTACAATATATATATATATATGTAATATTGCTTTCATCAGTACTGAAAGAAATAACATAGAACTTTATTCTTCAGCTAATGATCAGACAATCTTTATCACCATTATTGGATGGCTAATTAGATTAGTTATAAGCTAACTATCAGAAAAGTTTTAAACTTATTTAGAAAATTCTCATCTAATTGGAAAAAAATGTTCCAATTTCTCTCAGATTTAAACTTCAGATTAATGGCACAGGGCAAATGTCCTATTCACTATATCATGACACTAGTTAAAAATAAGAAGATGCCTAAATATATATAATATTAGTTTGTTCTCTTAAAATATGTAGATAAAGTTTTGTTAATAAGAGGAGAATACAAAGTTGGATTATATATCCAATTTCTTTTTTCTTCTTCAAATAATCAATTTATTATTATACACATAAAAAATAAAATAAAAAAATAGACAAACTACCAAATAAATTTCATCTAATATTTATAAAACAAATTTCACCAGAAAACTTGTTGCTTGATCATTTAATATAATTTCAATCAATGAATTTGACAGTATTTTCTTTGTAATATTTTTATACTGTAAGATAATATTAAAAATTTTAAACATTATTGTGTATTTAATTTATCATAATCATCAAGTAATTCTTTTATAGATAAATCAGAACAATTTACAATTCGAGCTATTGTTTGATCATGTGATTGTAATGCTTCAACTGGAGTCCAACTCATATCACGTTCCAGAAAAAAACTTCCTAAAAATGTATGTGGACAACTTGCACCCCATTCCTGCAACACAAAAAAGAATAAATTTATTTTTTAAAAAATTACTGATTAATAATAAATTAAAAATTATTATAAAAAGAAATTTCTTTATCAATTTTAAAACAATCTAAAAATTCTAAATTCCTTAAAATATCATTAAAATAGAAAACACAATTCTTGAAATGAAAAATATTGATTCTTATAAATACTTTTTGTATAAGTTCATTACTTTTTCAATTTTTTTATTATTAAAACAGTTATAAATCATCATCATTTTCAACAATTATTGATCCACTTCATGATGAAGTTCTCTCTAAGTTTGATCAAGTTTCTCCAATCTCTAGTCTCTCTTCTCCACATCATCCCAGCACACTTCCTTATTTCATCCATCCATTTGACATGTGATCTCTTTCTAGGTCTTTTACAACCTCTCAGAATCCAGTTTAAGATTTCAACTATCCACTGTTATCCATTTCTTCTAGCAATATGTCCAGCCCAACTCCACTCGTTTTTTAATTCTTTCAATAATGTTAGTTATTACACTTATTTGTTGTTTCACCCATGTAAATTGTTGTTGATCCCTTCTTGCTTACTTCTAACATCTCTCTCTCTCTCTCCATAATTCATTGAGTGGTCTGAAGTCTCTGTATTGCTCTTTTGTTAAATGTTCAAGCCTCAGATCCATAAGTAAAAATTGATAATCACATTTATTAAAAATCTTCCTTTTCAAACATATAGCACACTTCCTTTTAATATTAAATTATTTCTATCAAAAGCACTTCATCCAAATTTAGTTCTATGATTAAATTCATTCACTATATTTTCATATGCATTAATCATATGACCAAGATATAGTTGCTAATTTCTAACTCATCGTTATCAAACTTCATTTTCTTCTTTTGAAAAAATTCATTAAACATTACCTTTAATCCTATTTTATTACTTCAATCTGATTACAACACTTCCTGAAACTCTGAAGCATTATTTTCAAAAACAATCATATCAGCTGCAATATCTAGATGACTTAAATAATCTCTATTTACTTTTACTCTCTTAGCTTCCCATTTTATTCTACAAAATATTTCTTACAAAACTACTGTAATAAGTTTTGGAGCATCTTGCGCAATGTTAATCTTCCTAGAATATTATGTGATCTAATCAGTACTGTTGCATTTTAATAAATATTCTTCAGAATATGACAATATCTTATGTCTATATCTTGATGATCCAATGCTTTAATCACTGTAGAAATGCTTATAGAATCAAATGCCTTTTCATAAATTACAAATCCAAAGCATAATGGCAAATCATATTCATTGATCCTTTCTATAACTTCTCTCAAAACTACTTTAAAATCAAACTTATTCTTTTTGTTGGTTAAAATCCAAAAATTGCTGTAGATGAGTTATAATATTTTGGTAAAAATTTTGTATAGAACTAATATTAATATCAGTAGTGCATTCTTTCAATATATCTTTATCATTTATATATTTGATATATAACTTTGCCAACAATTTTTCTATTTCTTCACCCGTTTCTTTTAAGATACTGATTATAATTTCATCATTATCTGGAGCTTTTCTCCTTCTTCATAATACTTCATTTAAATTCCTGAGCATTTCAAAAGATATAACAGTTGTAGAGGATACTTGTCCTAATTCCTTATAGCAATATAATTCTTGATAGAACTCTTCCACACATTTCATGACGTCAATTCTCTTTTTAGTAATTGTTCCATCTTTTCTTATTGCAGAAATAAATTTCCTGCCAATATTAAGATGTTGTTTTACACTTTTGAGACTTTTATTCATTTCTATAGCTTTCCTTGCTAATTCACAATTATATTTTATTTCGTTATTAACTCTTTTTTTGTACCATTTTATAACATTCTAAATATTCAATCCTTCTTAATGCATTATTTTTATATATTTTCATATTTCCTCATTAATTGTCTTACCTCAGAAAAATTTTATTGACCAAATGCTGTTTTATACCAGTTACATTTATGTTTCAAAGGCCTTTATTTAAACCTATGTTAAATTTGTCACAAGTTTCACATGTGTAGTATAGTCAGCAAAAAACAATAGGAAAGTTATAGGGTTGACATGTGATTATAACATGCATTGTATATTACTAATTTTTCTTAACATTTCCTATGAATAAATTTACTTGCTATCAGTCTATTTCTAATCAGGTACTGTTTATTATTTGAATGTGTTTTTCTACAAATTAGATCTTTGCTTCATGTGTGCCCAGATGGCAGCAAAAACATCTGGTGGTACAATCTTCTTATCTCTAATTCTTAGTTGGTCCAATTTGTTTAATATTGTGTTTGGGTTGTTGCAGTTTTTAATAATGTAACAGTTATCTTCCTATAGATTTCATACAAATCTGAACCATCTTCAAAATCTATTAATATTTTAAAATGATTTGCAAAGTTCTAGATTATATTCATTGGAATGTTTCTGAATGTTAGGAATAACAACTGTGAATACTGTTTTTCTTAATAATTTGTCTCTAATTTGCATTAACGTATCTTACATCATATTAATCGATAATCACTTCCTGTGTTGAATTTATTAAGAACATTATAATCTTAAAATATATATTTTCTGTCAGTCAAAATAAAATCCAATTCAGCTGTACTTTCATTTGAATATGTCCATTTAGCATTTTTTTCAAAGGAAAAAATCATAATATAATTTTTTTTTTTTTTGAGCAAACTTTAAAAATCTGTGTCCTCTTTTCTTTCATTTCTATCGTCCTAACCAAATATATCCACAACTCTTTTATCATTCAATTGTTTACCAATTCCAACATTCAAGTCTCCTATGATATTTTAAAATGTTGTTTATTCTGATCAAAAGCCTTTTGTACATTCATATAAAAATTCTCTATTTCTTCATCACAATGAGCATTTGTTGGGATATAAATATGAATTAGCTGCATTTTCTATCTTCCATTAAGTTAAATAACTAATCTTGAAACTCTGTCTGATATGTCAGCAATCTGTTGTTTGTCTATTATTTTTTAAAGATTCTTATTTTACTTGTGCTTCCAATACTTGTGCCTTTGTAGTACAATATATGCCCAAATCTAATAATATCCCATTTAATA
The DNA here is from genome assembly GCA_028023455.1 of Epiperipatus broadwayi. NCBI lineage: Eukaryota > Metazoa > Onychophora > Udeonychophora > Euonychophora > Peripatidae > Epiperipatus > Epiperipatus broadwayi. Next base: position 5,251,665 of record JAQFVV010012478.1, on the reverse strand, counting down.
TCAGATAGTTCTTATTCCAATTTTTCCAATCTTCCTTCATTTGAAAGAGATTTGTAAATGTAAACACTTAATAAAAGGACATCATCAAATGACCAAAGGTGAAGAGTGCTAAGAATCTCCTGATTATGAACTCATGAATATTTTCAATTATTGATTGATTAATAATCCACAAGCTATTACCATTTGACACAGTAGTTCAGTGGTACCAGCAATTATTCAGCATAAAAGTAAATCAACTTACAGTTGATATATTGACCACACTATCAGGTTTTGTTGATTTTTTTGCTGATTTCAGAGACTTCTAAGAAATTAATGGCTTCATCAGAAAATTACTGAATAAATTTAAAACTGTTGAGATTAAAATAAATGTGAATATTTTCTAAAGTTAAAAACAAGAATTTCTTAACTACAAATATAAATTCTGAAGATATTCACTGAACCTTAGATAAGGTGAAAACCATTTATGCAACCTGTATTCCTATTAATAAAAAGAAGTTACAGGCATTTTTATGCTTTGTAATTATCATTGATATCTTTTTACATATAAAATATAAGAAGAATCTATAACTATCATCTGCTTAATAAAGCATCACAACAACAGCATGAATTTACATGCCTAAATAAAATAGGGCTTCCAAGTTACTAATAAATTAATCACACTAACCTATTATTAATATATTAAAAGGATGAAATCCATTAATGCTAACATACTAGGTGGCTCATAGAAATAATGGCAGAATCAATATGCTTACTGCATTCACCATTAAAAATCTCATAAAAAATACACTTAAATTAAAAGGCATTAACCACAATGTTTTCATGACTATCTCTGAGATTAGTCATTTTTCCTTCAAATAAACTACAAATATTAAAAGAAATATTGTCAATGAAAAGAATCTTTCAACAAACATCCTTTCTGAATGCAAGTGATTTTAAGCAATAACATTAAAAAGAACGTTCCATGGATTGAAATTCTAAATTTATTGGTTAGATATGACTCAGATTATCAAATATTCCTAAATCTGTTTCTAGCAATTATTATTGGTTTATAGTTTCAAAAATAGATTCATATAGTTGTGTGAATTAAAAAAAGATAATAAATTCAAAATGTCTTCCTGATATAGCAGAAATTTTAACAAAAAAGTTATAAAACTATCAATCAACATAGCATTTGCTAACAAAAAGCAGAAGGTGCTAAAATTTATCAAATTGCAGAGGAAAAGACGATTCAATAATAATATTTTATTTTGGGATTTGTAATTGTATATTATTTTTGGTTGAGAAAAACCTGACAAAATTGGAGGAAAATGTTGGCTATTATCAGACTTTGCAAAGTTAGCTGGAAATATTGAAAGATAAGTTGAACAATTTTATTATAAAGACACAAATATTGAAAGCACAAATGGAATAAAATTCATTATAAAGAACAGAAGAACAGTAATATAAAGTTTGATAACATATCAGAGTAGCAAGAATCATATTTATGTCAAATATTCTCATTCTAAAGAAAAAATAAAGAATTTTTATTATTAATATATAGAATGCTTTATATCAAACTGAAAATTTTAAAATTGTGATGGAAAATTTTAATGCTAGAATGAAAAACATTTGATAGATAAAAAATAAATTTGCATAACCAAAGCAGAAATGAGAGAGAATTTAGATCTGTGAAATTTACAAAAATTCAAAGAGAAACAGACAAGGGAACATCCAAATGAACATCAGAACAAAATTGGATGATATGTTAGGTAATAGAAAAATGTAATTCAAGACTACAATGTGATTAATAGATTCAACACATGATATGATAAGTAATTAGCTAGATGTAAGATACATGTTAGTGAACAAGATCAATATGAAGATAATTAGATACTTTTTGAACTGCTATCCAAATGCAGGAATAAAAAATAATAACTTACCAATTTATTTTATATTGAGAAAAGGCAATGTATACAGAAAATAAAGGATATTAAATTAATTTAAAATAATTTTATTAAAAACAACAACAATAGAATAACTAGAAACCTATATAATAGTGTGGAACTAAGTAAGGGAAGCATAAGAAAACTATGATATGATAAAGAAAATTATAATAAAGAATAAAAATTTCAAAAATATAAAACATCTTGTTAGTAAAAGAAAAAAATATTTCAGTAATAATAAAAAAAAATAGAACAATCATGAAGTGAATGGTAAAATTTTATAAAAAATGATATAATAATAAACACAAAAATAAAGTAGACCATACAGCTACATCTTTTAATACCATTGAAGAAGTAAGTTATGCAATTAAATCTATAAATGAAAAAAATCATTATGAATATTTAAAAAGCATAGATGAAAAAAAGAAATGGTTGGTAAAGATGCATATAAAACAATTAAACATAAAGATTTACCAGATTACTAGATAAATGCAATAGTAAAACTGATATTAAAGATGAACAAAAAAAAAGATATTAGAAAATATATATTTATTCTTCTATCAATTCTGCATGAGATATTTACTAAAATCAACACAAATCATCAAAGACTTTTTACTTCAATCTTATCAAAAAAACAAGTTGAATTTAAGTGACTATAATACGATTGCATACAGAAATTATAGATATTGTCAGAATGCATTTCTGCAGTGAATCACATCAAATATTTAGATTATTATCATATTCTAAAAAATATTTTACACTACATATCACATTAACATTACATTGTTTGAAGATTTGTGATGATGGGAGTTTAGTACTAATTATTTATTGGACTACTTCCATCATCTAATATTAAGAACTAAATGTCTTTAGAAAAAATTTAAACTTTATTTAAACTTTCTAAATTCATTCAACTGTAAGTAATAGCACACAGGTATTTAACACAACATTTTAATTGATATTATTATTCTCTCTTCTTCAGGTATTGCTGGCCTGATCAGTGACAGTATTAGTATGGAAATCATACCTGAACCTTTAAATACTTCAATATTGAATTTTAAGTAATGCTTTAACCAATTGAACTATTCTGCCAAGACAATAGTCAGTAAAAATTTCATATATTTATCTATAAGGGTCCTCCTGATTTATTCACTTTTTTCTTAAGAGCAAGGTTAATTAATGGCTTGCAGACATTATGTACAATCACACTGGGTTGACTTATGGAGTTATTTGTCATAATCATGTGAGCAACTTCTTTTTTCTCTCTATCTAATATTTTGTATTTTCCCTATTAAACATATGTTCATTGTTACATGCATGGTCTGCTACTTTGGATATATCTGTTTTTTCTAATCATCAGTTTGTGCTTTTTTAATCACTTTTCAATGGTCCGAGTCATTTCACTAATATACATTCGTCACAATAACACATGGCATTCCATAGACGCAGTTACTGTTTTTCAGCATTTCAAGTTTAGTTTTTGTAAAATGTTAGAATTCCTTTTAGTGTGCTATAGCTTTGAAATGCTGTTCTGATGTTTTATTCATTGCAGATTTTCTTTAGTTTGTCTGCTATTCCTGGTATGTATGGATATCTCCAGTACCAATATTAGTTTTCTTTTTTGATGTTTCTTTTTGTTGTCTACAGAACCCCCCATCCCTACCCATAGGATATTATTTAGCTTATACATCCAATAACACCAAAAACACAAAACATAATTATACTATCATTATGGAACAAAACAAAAGAAGTTTGTTCAGTAGTCAGTTATTTGGGGGAGAAAAAGATGTACATAGAAGAAACTCTCATGGAAAATGATTAGCTATCAGCAATCAATCATTAAGAAAACCTTAAAATAGACAACAAAAAAAAATCTCACAAATTGATAGCAAAATTAAAAAATAAACTGGGTAAAGTGTGTGCAAAGAACTTAAATCTAATGATAACTCAAATATTTCATTTTCTTATAAATCATATATATCTACTATTTATATGCAAATACATACTATAAAAAACAATCATAACATGACGAAGGATATTTAAAATAAAATAAAGTTGAATAATATCATTACAAAAATAAATAAATAAATCATCAATCAGTGATTTAAATATCATTAGCTTAATCTTAACTTGCATAAATTTATAATAAATATAATTTAAACATATTACCCATAGTCAAATAAGGTTTTTTTTTTAAAAAACAAAATAAAAAAAATTCACTTCGTATTAGCATTTTTATTATTAATCTTGTAATCAATGAGGTTATATTATAGATATTTACAGACAAGGCTTAAATTAACATTTTATTAAAATCCAAATATAATTAATTTTACTAACTCACCTATCTATCATACAATTTTTCTCTAAGATTTTTTTTTAGAACTCTAATAATATAGTACAGATGATCAAGTTGAAACCATGATCACCCATTGCATACATATTCACATAATTAGAACACAGCAATGAAGAATGGAATTCATCAAATACCGAGGAACTACTTCAGCCAAATTTATCATTTTATGGTTGTATAAATTTCAGCAACACTATATTACCTTATAGAATGAACTGCCACATTTTTCATATTGCCCATAAAAAAAAACAAATGCAATTGGGAGTGGGAAAAAATTCTTTCTGATTAATAATAATACACTTTTTAATTTCAAATATATAAAATTGTATTAAGTAATAATAAATGATAGACCTCAAGCATTAAATTAAAACACAATTTTGTTTTAAATTTCAATTTCAGCGAATTTGAGCCATTTTTGTTTTAAATTTCGATTTTAGCCATTTTTGTTTTCGTGCTGGGGGGAGGGGGTATGTGTTCCAATTTTCAATTTCAGTTATTTTGAGCCATTTTTGTTTTTTGAAATTTATCACTTAGAGGCTTTTTGGTGGTTCTGCAGCGTCACCTGGCGGCTCATCCAGTAGGTGAGAAAAGCACCAATACTTAATAATTTGTTCACTATTTATTTTTAAAACATAATAATACAAAATGTCATTAGCAAAAGCTAACTTTCCAAATGAATGGTGATGCAAAAATTACAAACACAAACATTATATTAATTCACTCTTCACAGTTATTATTTCATATTTCAATTCTCATTATAAATGCACTGAATTAATTTTAATCATATTTTTGATTTCACTAATTTGTGACTTTGTATTTTCTTTGTGAAATTAGAGTCGGTCATCACAATCTACACCAATGGAATGACAATCAGTGTATCATAATACTTCTATAGATTGCAATATCTATTGCCCATTTCATTTCTAGCTATTATTGCCCCTTTGGCAGAAGTGTTTATTAAAACTATCTACCTAACAAATATTCTTTTCTTAAAACTTAATATAATTTTTTTATAATTGTTAAACTGATGACAAATCAAGACCAAAATTGTTTAAAAATAACTTGAATAATTTAATTGACCTTTCTAATTATTTTTTTAAAAATAGCAAACAGGTTTGATTAATTATAGGGGATTCTATCAAATAATCCAATTCGGTTTTCAAATCTATTAATCTATCAGAATTTTTTTTTTAAAACCATAACTTTACAGAAATTTAAAAAAATACCATATATTTGCCATAAGTAATAAAATATTAAACTTATTCTATTAAAACACATATCAGATAAATCTCTTACATAAGATTATTATTTCCTACGAAAGAAACTTGCATCAGAGACATATGCACATATAACTAATTAAATAAAATATTTAAAATGATGGCTTATTTTTAATGAAGAGAATTATTTGGAGAAACTAAAATTTTAAAAAACTTAAAATATATTCTAGATTTATTTTCATAACTAAAATATAAAGAAATATAAGCTGACTGGATTATCATTAAATAAAAATACTATTCTTGCATTTTAGGGTCTTGTAATAATTACTATGTAAACATTAATAAGTTCTAATTCAATAATCCATGATTTGAAAAAATATATATATAAAAAGTAAAAAAAATGAGAAATTTATAAATGCATTATGTACTTGTCTGTACAACATCCTCATGCACATAGTGATGTTATTATGATTACTGTGGCCATATTTGCATTCATGATGGGGTATTATTGCTTTGAATTTGTTAAATGTTTAATTATAAGAACACACCAAATTGCATTCAAAGATGATAAAGAATTCTGCCAAGCCTAAAAGATGATGTGAAGTACTTCCTTTACATAATAAAATGAAAATGATTTAGTTTTGAAAGAAAAAGTCAAGTGTTGAAGCTAACCACATATTTATCAACAAACAAATCATGAATTCACAAAATAGTAAAAAAGTTAAGAGAAATTTATGTTAGGATTACTTATATTTCTGGAATTATTGAAGTTACATTTGCAATGTATAATAAATATTTAATGAAGACTGGAAAAGCATTTAATTTGTAGTTGGATATAAACAAAAATAATGTTATAGTAACATATTGTATTTGAAATAAAGACTTTAAACAAAAGATCATTGAAAAGAGTGAATCAAGCTACCTATTACAAGTAAAAGTTTTGGTTGTAGACATTCAATAATTATTATGAACTAAAAAATAAAGCATTTCATAAATTCTTTTAGGCTATTGTTACCATCATTAACTTAGAAGTTTGTGGCAATTTTAAACAAGATGTACTTCTTCATTACTGTTAATGTGCTACAATAATGTTGCAAAAAAAAAAAAAAATGGATCTGGCTATCTATACAGGCAAATATACAACAACTTTATAAATGCAGCATTACATAGATATTGTATATTTTACTTTTCATCACTATTATCAATTTTCAATTCAAGAAGAGTGAAAAAAAAATACTAAATTTGATTTATTATTATTATTTGAGGGAAGGGAAGCTTTGAATTAACATATTCACAAACTTTTGACAATTTAATACACTATATATTGTAACCTCCTCCCCCGTCGCCTCTCACGCGTGCACTCCAAAATAATCTATAATAATGCTTAAAATATATTTCCGGGTTCTCTCTAGCTCAGTCTTAACAAAATGAATGAAATTAATTTATTACTATGATTACTACTAGCTCTAAACTCTAAAATATAAATACAGTTATATTATTAAAATTTTATTATTTTCATGAGACATGGAGCGACGACACGGGGAGCGAGACAGACTACATTGAGATATATCCACATGATACTATCCCAATGGCATAAGAACACTATACTAAATAATCAACTTATGGTATTCTTATGACTTTCAAAGCTCTTTTCATTACGATTAAGATAATAATCATATCTTATTATTCTTTGTAATAATAATTTAGCTCAATTAAATAATTTAAGTAAATAAATGAAATAAAATCAAATCAAATAAATCTCAGGTTCATAAATTGCATTTAAACTGATTTAAATTACGGTAGTAAACTATGAGAAGGGAATTTTATGTCATAAATTCACTACGTAACAACTAACAATAATAAATAAGAATAATGATAATAATAGTATAATGTAATCCTATTTCTTCTTAAATGAAATAAATAAATAAATATTACGTTCGTGGTAGTATTTAATAATCTGACAATCAAAATACGTGTTGTAATATTAGCATATAATTTATTTTAATATTGTGGCAACCAACTTATGACCAATAAACGATCTAATTATAATCCTTTAATTTTATCATACAAATAATTTTTCAAAATTATTATAACACTTTTATGTTTATCTACTTTGTGCAAAATTATATGTCTGTTGCAATTATAAATGTGTATTGCGATATCATGCATTCTATGTGGAGAAATATAACTAAGACACGAAGCTTACAAATAAATTTACAACATAGTTTATTAATAATTATACAAATAACAATATTTACATTATGTACATCGGATATCCCTACTTTCCTGTTACAAAATTACTTTACTAGTTTATCTCTTAACATTAAATTTCTACTTATTTTATTTTTAACTCTTATACAGTATTATTATTATTATTATATCTGATTTTAGTTTAGCTTGTTACAAAATGTATCTATCAATAATTATCATTAATACTTTATATCTCTATTAATTTTAAAATTATATTTTTACAAAATTTTTTACCTTCGTAGTAAAAATTATACAAAATCATAAAATTCTATTTTATATTATTATTCGTATGGAATCCTAAAGATTCAAACCCTTCCTGAAATTTTGATGTTTCCGTTTTATTATCGACTATACAATAATTATTAATCCAATACTTATCCAAGCCTTTGCTTCATATGGTAATTATAATCATTAACACACCATGCACAAATACATATATCTGTTACACATTATTGAATCATTTTTCAACCAACATGCAATCTCTATATTTAAATATCATATAAAATATTAAAATTTTATTATTACTTTAAAAACTTTGTTTAGATTTTTCCTTTAAAATCTTATATTCATTTCAGAATTACTTTTTAAAACTATATCATATGATTCTTCATCTCTTTATGACATTTATACTTTCACTTTTAAAATAACAATTCTAACTCATTCTAGTAAATAAACTATTCTTACATAACGACAACCTAGCCTCATTTCTATTTTATGTATCATTTCTATAAAAATATCTTTCTGACGATGTATATTCATGAAACAAGGATAGCGAAAATAGATGCGTAGGATCAACACAACTAGAATATTATCCGTCATAAAACTTGACAATGATGGCACAGTGAATTTAAAGAACACCATAGAGGAGTGACCTTTATCTGTCTATCCACCTCTACTATAGGAGTGATGCTAAAGCTATTCCTTCAGCTTTATAAAACATCAAAAAATTTCAAAGATACGTAAAAAACACTGTCCAAAATATATGTGTTCAGTGATAGGACTTAGTTAGCTATACTGAAATCACACAAAATACTATGATCCAAATATTTGATTTTTCTTATTTCTTGGCAAAAAACATCATCTTGGTTTCCTCTACACCAGTACTACCAAGTCACTATCCGATTTTATTTCTCTAGATTTATCTATGCAGTACATCGACAAATTTCTGTCTACATTTCTAACAATAATAAAATTCATTTTTAGTTCAAACTATACAGCTATTCTTAAGAAAATCTTTTACTACTTATCTCGTATATTTATAATATACCAACTATTTTAAAATTATCTGAAGATTTTGCAACATAAAAGTTCAAAAGAATCACATAATTATTATGATACTTATTATTAATTATATTTTTTAAAACAACTTATTGCATGCACATTTAAAATTACTACTATCTCAAATATATGTTTTAATGTTGGATAAAATGTGTACTTATAATTTAAAAACTTTCATACATCATTCTTCATTAATAGATGACCTAAAAAAAAAAAAATAATATCACAATTACCAAAACGATCTCTATCTTCTTGATCGTATTCTGAAGGCTTCACCATTCCATTACTTCTTGTAGATATTTAAAACTTCCATACATACATTTTATTTTTATAATAATATTTCTATCATTCTATTAAGCTATTATATTTAAAATCTCATTATTCTTAAATTCATGTTTATATGTTTCCCTAAGCTAATATAGAATTTTTATATTTTAAATACAATCAAATAAAAATATTAAATTATATTTACGATACTGCTTTGTCGAACTTGCTTGAAAATTGTTCATAGTAAAGCTAAAAAAAAAAATATACTTTATTTTTTTTTTTTCAGTCACTTAATGTTCTATAAAAAAAAAATAACTCTGTTTAATAATCTTCATCGACGATGATCCTTAGTTTTCTCAATATTTTATACACTTATTAATTCTTGATATCTCCTTCAACATAGTCTGCTAGCTTTTTCCCGCGCGCTTTGTTCCCCGATGCATCTTGTACGTACTTTTATTTAAAGATTTAGCAAATTTTTCCGTTTTCCATGGATCCATTTCTATTTAATCATTTAATTTTATATTTCTTTAATCAAGCATTTTCTCCATTAGATTCTTTGTAATATTTTTCTCTGACTGTCTAAAGTTTTCCGTTCCTTTCCATAATACACATAGCACTTTCATATTAGTCTTTAACTTTTTTCTTTATTCTAACATTCTGGAACTATATCTTTTAATAATGTTTTCTTTACAAAATAAACACTTTTCTTCATTATTATTTTTCTTGGTACTAGAACGCATATTAAAATTTTGTTCATAGAGAAGTATAACTTAGTTTTAAAATAGCTCTGTAAATTTATCGTCATAAATTGTTCTTGACGATCAGCAGCTTCTTTTTCAGATTTTCACATATCGTCCCAATTGTATTCCTTTCAGTTATAAGATTAAGTTTCAGGTTGAGCACAACTAAGGTGGCATTAAGATGATTTCCAATTATTTTTCTTTCAGCAATCACTTTAAATATTTTTTCTTGTACTTCCATGTTACTGTAGGCTTTCTGGTTAAATTTGAATAAAATTTCCTGGTAAGATCACTTATAAAATTAGAAATTCATGTCTTTGCAGTCAAAAATATATTATATGTTACAGAATAACTTTTAGAATAATACGAAATTATAGATTTATATTACTTTCAGCTACGATGTTATCAGCTATCAAAAGTGTTACTTTCTCTTTCACTTTCACATTACTTCTCCCGCTCTGTATAATTCTTAGATTTTTGTCTCTTAATTTTACATCCTTTGATTGGTTAATATTTATTTTAGCGCGAACAATTTATTCATTTTATTTTGATAACAGAATGGATGTTTAAAGTTAAGAACTGATGACGTAATGTCTGGAATATTTATACCAATATTTTTAAATTCAATTATAGTTTTATATAAAAAAAATCATCTAAGTTTTAAAATAATTATTAAAACAATATTTAATATTTTTAACTTTCACTTTAAAGATCGATGGCAATTATATCTAGTTTTAAATTCACACAGTTTATTATTATTTTAACAAGAGTGTGTGTGAAGGCATATAATATACGGTCACGTGTTTACTAACTTTTATCAAATGATTTTTATTTACGTCTCGGTCTAAATTACCAAAACTGATATATTTTATAAAAAATTTAGAAAATAATTTTAAAATGTAGAACTAAATATAATTCTCACCATCCCACAGTTTATTAATAAATTATACTCTATTAAATTTGATTATTAAATACAATTATAACATTACATTTCATTTATTTAATTTATTAGTTTTTTAAATATTATACTAAATAATTGATATACTTTTAACTATCTATAGCTGTATTATTTTATATGGCCAGCTTTCACAACCATAAGCAATGATATGATTAAGCTTTATTTAACTGTTTTCTTTTAAAATAATTTATTACACTGTTACCTACCAGGTATTTTCAGCTTTAAATTGTATTATAAAATTTACTTATCCCATTATTATTTATATCTCTTACAAATATAACTTAAAATTTAAAATTTTTTTAATAATTGACCTTTCTACCCTACCTATGACCTACAGACAAGGGCACAATATATATATGTGAAAATGTGTTCTCTCTCCTTTAATTTATTATTCCGCTATTTTTTTTTGCTCTGTATCACACACGTATATATATATACACACACATATATATGTTAAAATCATCTGTACTTTGTACATATTAAAATTATAAATTGTATAAAATATGCTACTACCCATAATTTTCAGCATCCAAACAAAGGCTAGGAAGTTTTTCTTTAAACTGACTAAATATAAGTGAAAAATTCTTGAATGTGGAGAATCAGCTGATTTAATTAAAGAATTGGTTTTTATTTTGAAAATGTGACATATCTCAATTTGAAATTTTGTTCTAAAGTTTCTAAAATTATGTCAAAAACGTAACCACCTTTAGCTTGAAACTTTACAATAGATGATAATCAAATTATTAATTGATTGAAGTATCTATCAGAAGAGACAGATTGAGTTTTAACTTAAAAATCTTTAGTGATAGAGCCCATCATTTTATCATTGTGCCAAACTTACAGGACAAAATAACCGAATGGTTAATCTATTTGAAGTCAGGTGATATTCGAGCATCAGAAATGACAAGTTGAGCATCAATCCAGAAATTTTTAGATCTTGAGGTTATCATTTTATTACTATGATAAATTACATAGAATAAAATAATCAGATGTTTAGTTGCTTGTGAGATCAGATGTATGAAGATTAGATATGACAGACTAGGAACTCTTAATTCTAAGATTTGTCATATTTGATCATTGACTTAAAGTATACAGAATAATTTTTGATAATTTAATGTAATTATTAACAAAGAGACATTTTTGCAAATTTTCTGAGAAAGTTCAATATGTTTTTAATTAAAATAAACATTTCAATGTTAGTCTTCTAAATTCCTTGACTTTGTTTAGAATATTAATTATAATCAATATAAATTTGGAATCAAAATCTTTTTATAATCAAAACGAAATGTAAATCTACCTAAGCTCATATTCATTATACATTTGAATTACTTGTAGATGAATCACAGCACAAAATCTATTACTAATTTTTAATTTATTTCTCGAATGAATAAAATCCAATTTTCCTACTCTTTTTTAATATATAATTTTTATAAAGAGTTTACAAAGAATAAATAATTTGATAAGTCAATAATTTCCTAAATAATTTCTATTAATTTTTTTTTGAATAATAATACTATCACATTTTTTTTCAGTTTGCTTTGAAGGTCATTTTTGTTTAGTATTTCATATTGAAAAATGATAATATTCTTAACAAATCTTTTTCATAATTTTAAATATCTCAATTCTATATTATATTGTCCAATCATTTTTTCTTTACCATCACAATCAGTACATATGAGATTTCATCTATCTCTAGTGAATTCTATGGATCACTACAAAATTTACAAAGTCTTATGAAGGACTCAAAGATGCTAGCAGTATGACTGTTTTTTTATAGTCATGCTGATAAACAATCATCTGACAAACTTAGATTAATCTGAAACCTTTATCCATATGAGTTTGTTATGTGTCAGCGATCTGAAAAAAAAATCTACATTTGTTTATGATCTTAAAAAATTAAGATATATCTGGTCTAAAAAAAATATTTAAAATTCATCTGATCTGAACTTGAAATTTAGAACAGAAAACCATTTCAATCCATAAATAAAAGTATCATTATATATATAAACCTCATGAAATTCTTCACAATTCATTTTTAATTAGTAATTCTAGTTCCAATTAATTAGTTTAATTAAAAATATATTTTGCTATATTAAAATTTTGTTTAGTCTTTTTTAAATTTCTGTCTTCTTGGGGGATTAAATTACAGTTAAATGATCATACTATTTGTTTATGTAATGATGTTTATGTATCTTTTTTTTAAAAAAAAAAAAATCAGCATATTCTATATTGGAAATTAAATTTTTTTTCCATTCATTTCTTTTCATATTTTCATCAACATATATGTTTTATAAATGTTTTTATCCTTAAAAAATATTTATTTATTAATTAGTAATTATCATATCTGACCCTGTCTTCAGAAGTGAACTATTCCAGATTCCTTGCCTGATTGGCTAGCACCCAGTTGCTATCCAACAGGATTAAAACCTTCACTGGGGTTCGCGCACTAAATCCGCAGGTTTCCAGTAAGGTAGGGGATCTGCCTTTAAATAGTCAGCCTTTTGAAGGCAAGGCAGAGAGCACTTGCTTCTGTTAACCTGAATGACAGAACGTGCTCTCCATTAAATCTTCTGCCATCAGTAAAGGTATTTATCTAATCATTATTGAGACGTCCACACAGTGAGGCAAGTCCATCTATGGACTGGAAACTGCTACGTCTGAACTAGAGCCGACTCGAGGCAAGCTAACTACATAGCTGGAAGAGTTTTACCAGAACTCATGATGCAGGCTAATCATTAGCTGGAAGTGAGTTCTATACTTCGCACGACTATCTCAGCATTGAAGCATATCAACTATATTTGTTCATTTGTTTAACTAACGTGTGTATATATTTTGTATTAATAAATTGTACATATTACTTGCTGAATAGTTGTTCTTTTCGTATCTGTTGGTATGGAAATGAACCTGTAAGCCTAACCAAACACAACAGTAATATTCATAATATTCTGAGCCAGGTGCATATAAACTTTTAGAATTTAGCAAGTTTTTGAAAGATGCAAATTTGTTAATCAGCTTTGCTTGAAATTCTGATACCTATTTATTAAGATTTTCCACAAGTCGTTATGTGTATAATTAATTATTCTCCAATAATTTTTTTCTATTCTATTATCAAAATGCAAGCATCATCTTATAACTTATTCAGAACCAATTTCAATCAGTGATTTGTGAATTTCTTTTTTCCTAACTATAAATACCATTAGGATTCATAATAATGACTAAGCTTCATTTTTGCATCAAAATTTTAAAATGAAAATTACACCCATCAATAAGTCTTTGAATGACTTTATAATTTATTTTTTATTTCATTAATCCTGATGAGCATAGATTTGTATAATTTTAATATTATATTTAGCTGATGTATTAAATAAAAGTACATATACTTTATCATAGATGGCGTACAAGTAAACAATTCTTTTTTTTTTTTATTTATTGAATATTAATAATAAATTTTATGTGACTATCATTATATGATTATAACTTGTTTTGTTTTCTGTTCTATATTTTTTTCTTTATTAGATATAAAAGGAATAAGCCATAGTTCAGATATTAATTCCATATACTTACATTATTATTAAACTGATTATTTGGTATTAAATAAACTTTTTTTAAATATTGTTTTTCAATTACTATTTGACTACTTAATTTATTTTAAATTATATTTAGCTAATGATGGAATTATAATTGATATATTAAAAGAATCAGATGAAGAATAGTCCAATATAAAAATACAGCTAGAACACCATCATCACAAACCTTCAGAAAAACATTATATACCAAATGTCTAAATGATAAAGATGTACTAGATGATTGGAAGAATGCAGTATTAATATTAATATTTCAAAAAGGTGATAAAGAAGATATTAGAAATTGCAGACCTATCAGCCTTTTATCAGTTTTATACAAAATTTTTATCAAGATAATTACAACTTGTCTACGGAGAACATTGGATTTCCACCAACCAAGAAAACAAGCTGGATTTAAAAGTGGTTTTAGTACAGTAGATCATATCCAGGCATTGAGAGAAGTTATAGAAATGACAAATGAATATGAGTTGCCATTATGCTTTGGATTTGTAGATTATGAAAAGGCATTTGATTCTATAAACATTTCTTCAGTGATTAAAGCATTGGATCATCAAGGTATAGATTCAGGATATTGTCATATTTCAAAATTTTTTTATAAAAATGCAACAGCAACAATTAGATTACATAATGATACTAGGAAAGTCAACATTGAGAAGAGTGTAAGACAGGGTGACTCCATATCTCCAGCAGTGCTGTGAGAAGTATTTTGTGGATTAAAATGGAAAGCTAAAGAAATGAAAGTAAATGGAGATTATTTAAGTCATTAGATTTTGCAGATGACATAGTTGTTTTTGCAAATAATGCTTTAGAGCTGTAGGAAATGTTGCAGGAATTATCAGATGATAGTAGGAAAGTAAGACTAAAGATAAATGTTAAAAAGACTAAAATAATGTTTAATAGATTTTCTCAAAATATGAAAATAAAGATTGATTATGATGAGTCAAAAAAAGTTAACAGCTTCGAATATCTTGGTCAGATTATTAATACAGATGGAAACATAATGGATGAAATTAATCATAGAATTAAACTTGGTTGGAGGGCTTTTGGTAGAAATAACTTGATACTAAAAGGAAATATGCCTATGAGTTTGAAAAGGAAAGTTTTTAATAAATGTGTTTTACCAGTTCTTGCTTATGAATCTGGGACTTGGGCTCTTAATAGAAGAGCAATACAGAGACTTCAGACAACTCAAAGAAGTATGGAGAGATGCAAGTTGGGAGTAACAAGAAGAGATCAAAAACTCAATATATGGGTAAGAAAACAAACATGTGTTACTGACTTCATTGAAAAAATTAAAAGACTGAAGTGGAGTTGGGCTGGACATAATGCAAGATGAGATGATAAATAGATGGACAATTGAAATCTTAAACTGGATTCCGTGAGATTGTAAAAGACTCAATAAGAGACCATGTGATATGGATGGATGAAATAAAAAAATGTGCAGGGGTGATGTGGAGAAGAGAAGCCAAAGTTCAGAGAAGATGGATTGAACTTGGAGAGACCTTCATCCTGTAGTGAATTGATAATGGTTGATAATGATATATTAATTTAGTAAGGATAATCTTATATATATTCAAACAAAATACTAACTCCAATTTAAAAAATAAATTAAGCAATTTATTTTATCAAAATATTAAACATACTTCCCACATTAAAGTTTATATTTTAATAATAATAATAATAATAATAATAATAATATATATATATATATTAAATGTCAAGATATCAATATATATAGATCTGGTTATCTCTGATATTGCAATAAATGATCAAAATGTAATAAATTAATAAAGATTAGGGATAAATTGTCATTATTTTACTAATAATAATTTATAAATGAATTAATACATATGTATGTATCTGTTTCAAAGTGATAGATGAAATTATTATTTTTCTATTCATAAAATTCTAATGCCCATTATGTAAATATTTTAGCTTCTGCTAATAACCCAGGTTAGTAAACCATTCTTCAAAGGTGATTTTCAAAATATTCTCCAAAGCAAACACATATATTTCAAAAGTCAAGAGTTATCTATATCTCTTGTTTAATATAAACAACCTGCACATTCCTAAGCTAAGAATAAATAAAATAAAATATTCATCTGTGATCTAGTATGTCTATAAGATAACATCTAAGTTATTGCTACCTTGTTTTAAATTAAGTATCTTAACAATACTTATGTTTCAAAATAAAAAATAAATAAATCTAAATCTGTTCAACCAATCTTGGAAACAGTTTATTAAAAAAATTTAGTATTAACAATATAAATTTTAATTTTACTAACCCTTATTGTAATATATTAAATGCGCATATATAAATTAAGGAATTATTTAAAATTCTAGGTTTTTGTCACATAAAAAATATTAATTATAATAATAATAAATTAAATTTCAATTACCCCATGAGAATTGACTTTTTTTAGCAATGTTGTAAAGAAAGAAAGCTATATTGACTTACAAGTGAATTCTATTTTTTTTGAAAGCACATAAAAATACATTATATACATGTATAAGCAAAAAAAAGTCCTTACT
Organism: Epiperipatus broadwayi; assembly: GCA_028023455.1. Lineage (NCBI taxonomy): Eukaryota > Metazoa > Onychophora > Udeonychophora > Euonychophora > Peripatidae > Epiperipatus > Epiperipatus broadwayi. The sequence goes on along the minus strand of JAQFVV010012478.1, from coordinate 5,234,564 downwards.
AGATTCTTCTCCATTCTTTCCTTTTCTTTGAGTTTTCCATTAATGACCAAGGGCTTGGAAGAAAATGAATTCCCAGTTAATGCATTACAGTTTGGAGATGAACTGACTTTAATGAGTAGAAAAATGGTGATTTCACATATTGATATCAGACTTTGTTTTGAGCTTTCGTTATCCTTCTTTTGAAGTGCCTTATAAAATGGCAACTGATAGTCAAGTTGGATTGGCCCTGAATCAAAATTATCTTTCTCTTTAACCTCTCATTCCTTTGTTTATCAGCAACTTGAATACATTTTTTTTTAATGAAGAGTAAGAAAAAGAACAATTGTCTTCTTGTCTAGTTGCTATAGGAGTAAAAAAAAAATCAACTGTTTTCCTTAACAACAGTTTTTCTGATAGCATGTGGAATGCAAACATACTGTTTTTTTATTTTTATAAAATATAGAATTTTTATTCAGAAATTTGGTTACAACATATGATAACAGTTAAACATAGAATATATTACATGATAATCAGGGGATAAAAGTTCAATATTGATATGTTGCTTGACACCAGCTAACCGGAGTAATATGAAACATATCAGCAAGGAACGGGTCTGGAATAGTATCCTGTTGATAGGTGACCACGCTTGCGTGTCCTATATAGTTTAATGATAAATCTGATCCTTTGTCCATGCTCTACATGATCACATCGACCCTTCATATTGGAGGTTACTTCCATACAACTCAGGGTCTGGGCAATAATCACGCAGAGCAAGGCAAGTCATCACAAAGGGATGCAGGCCATTCAGCCTCAAATCACTCTCCAGGGTAGGAGCTGTCTATTCAGGAATGAAAGGGACCAGCTTTTGGGGGCCAGGTCAATAATCTCCATGTAGAATTATAGATGTAATAGGGGGCCAAATTCTGGTCCCTTTTCCGAATTTTTTTCCATTTTGTTAATATAGAGCTTGAGCGGACGTTCCAGTGCATGATTAAAGGTGAGCCAGCATCGCGTGTACCATAGTGAGAACAGTACAAATGTTGTTAATCGTATCTCCGGGATGGATTCACATAGTATATTGTCAATGAGAGTTGACAGAGCAGGCGTATTGTTATTTAACATTGAGGCTATAAGGACTCTGTAGGGGTGAAGAGAAACACAGTGTCAGAGGAGGTGAAGAGAAGTTTCATCCTCTCTGAGGCATAGAGAGCAAGTGGATTCTATGTTTGAGAATCCTCGGCGATGCACCAGAAAGTGTTTAGTAGGCAAGGCATTAATATTTATCTTCATCAGGAAATCAAAATATTTGTGTTCAAGGAACCATCGCTTAAATTTCTTGATTAGCAGATGGTTGTTAAGCCTGAGGAGAGTTGATCCTGCAGAAACATCAGGATTAAGGATGTAGTATGGATCCCAGAGCTTGATTTTCATTGAGGACGATTTGTTAAGAAGCATAGTATGTTTGGAGTTAAGACATGCGAGGGTTGCCAGCCAATCGGTCCTAATGGGGAGAGGCTTATCTGTGGGAGGGACCTCTCTGGAGGGTGAATAGTTGGGATACTGCAGACACATTCTGTAGAAAGAATTGTAGGAACGTTGAAATATAAAAGTATCTATGGAATGTAAGGATAATCCATTGAATTTTGTGAGTTTCTGTAGATTTCTCATGGTTGCACTTTTGCCCCCTCTAATCAGATCAGTGCATATCTTGTGTATCTTCCTGATGAAGACTTTGGTAAAATTGACTACTGGGGTGAAATAGGATATTCTAGGGAATATTAGTATATTGATAAGGGAGGACTTGGCGAACATGGACATGTAAACTTTGGATAGAGAGGATGTGATTCTCTGTGTGGATTGCAAACCTACTGTTTTAGCTTGGAAATGCAGCATGACCAGTTTTTTAAACAATAATAATGAAGATAATTTACAGTAAATATTATGAGATTTTTTTTTTTTTGATTTAATTTAATATAATATATTCAATAAATACTTTTTCATAAAAAAAAAAAAAACAAGACACAGTGAATCGTGTATTTTGTTGTGGGTGTTGACTTCATTTTTTCTATTTTAAATGACATTTGTTAATACTCATTAGATCTATAATTTTTATTATCTTGACGTCTTATCATTACAAATATTAATAACAACAAAACATCATTTAAACAAAGCATTTGATTATTCTTAAAAAAAAAATTTCAGATTCTATAATCAAATTCTTAATAACTTTATGCTATTTTAAATAATATAATGAAGGGTTACTATCATAATATATTGATGAATTTATTTCATTTGGTTTATCCCCCTCCCCCTCTTCTAATCCTATTACATTAAATATAATATAATTAAAAAAATATGTGTGAATGGTCAAATTCAGGTTTTGAATCAAGCATATATAAAAGATTAGAATAGACAATAATACTAATTATATATATAATAAAAACTACACACTTAAAAAAAGTATGTAATAAATAGCATCCATCAAAAAATATATAGACCCAATAGGCAGGAGGATTCACTGAAAAATTTGATAATGAATGATATTGTTTTGTATAGTTAGGAATTTAGAAAATGTAAAGCCAATAAAATTCATTTCTATATTTGAAGAAGGTAATTATAAAAATATTATTTTTTTTTATAAGTTGTTCAAAATTAGCACATCAATTCCAGATAGTTTCTTCTGTGTGAAATTTAAAGTGAATTTTTATAAAATTTGCTTCACAGCATTCTCCCTACTAGTGATATTGATAGTATACTTTGAATTATATAAACTCCAGATGAAAATCTATATTTTCTGGAGTCTTATTCTGGCATGAAAAATTTTCAGCTTTATGATGCCCTAACCTCACATATGTTAAGAATGCTGTGATCAGCCTCTGCTCCTTTGTTTCATCAATAAAAAATATAAATGCTGAAAAAAAAAATCAATAATGATTTCAACTATCATACTCATGCTATATAAAAAAGATCTTGTGATCTTCAATAAATACAAATTGCCATATGCTTTAAAAGTGTCCCCATAGTTCTCATTTTTATCATAATATTATATCTAGTGTTGCATAATATAAAAGTAATAAATTTTTCAGAATGTATCACTAGGGCATATCAAGTTTATCAATCTGAGACTCATTTATATAATTCAAATCATAACTTCATAGTAGATTCTCTTTAATACCACCCAAATACATAAAAAGCATCATCATTTAATAATTCTATATTATCACAATAAGCATGAATGTAAATCCGTACACATTTAATATGTTTCATTTTGTTTAAGATATTTAATTATGTAATTTTACTAATTTATATGTATTTTTTTTATTTGCATCAATAAACTTTTAATTAAATAAAACTTCATAACTATAGCAGAGAAATTTAAAAATCACATGCTCAACTAAATACGAACATACAAGTATAGGAATAAAATAATTGATCAATCACCATTTTTAACAGCCACTTGTAATTTCAGAAAAAAAAACAAAAAACAAATAAGGGGGGGGGGAGGGGGAAATTAGTTTTGTGATGATTATATAAACTGATAAAACTCCAAAAAGTATACAAATATCATCTTGCAATATTGAATTTTATTTTACAGCACTAAAAGATAATATCTTGCCTGATTGTAATCCTCCATTGTATTTTATCCACTAATCAAATAAAGATATAATAATAAATTTTAGGAATGATTTTTTCAAAAACTATATTTGATATCCCAACTTCTTGGATACATTTGAATTAATCAAGTATTAATTATTGCTGTCATTAGATTACCAACAGTATTATTTATCAAAAATCAAATATATCATCTTTATTTAAAACAGGATGTAAAAAAAATTAAAAACTAGTTACCTGTGGTGAAAGCATGGAAAAATATTTCTGTCCTGATTCTCTCTGAAAAAGATGGTATGTGTGCCCTGGTTGCTTCTTGAAATTGCATGCCACATGATGTAATTCATGATCTTGCTTGGCTTGAAGTAAAACTTTCTTTGCTTGCTCCTGAAGAAATCGCATCTGATCAGCAATTACTGTTAGTTTATTACCAACCCCAGCTCGAATAAATTCATCAGCCTTAAGTATAAAAAATAAAATAATATTTATAATATATATTTATAATATGTGTATGTGATTATTCATAATGAATATTAGCATTTTGAAAGAGTGACATTCAATATTTACAAGTTTAATAATACTTAATTTGCATCAATTTTTCATTGCATAATTAATAAACATAATTTTCATTTTAATTTACTAAACTATGCAGGAACTGATGTAGCAGTTAGTAAGTCAATAATCATGATCCATGATTCAAGTTCAAAAAAGTGTTTAAAATATTTTAGACAGCTGAAAATTTTCCAAGTAAACTAAAATTTTTTAAGTAATAGACTAACAGAAAAAAGGTCAAAGAAAAAATCAGCACTTGTAGGAGTTTGACATTTCCCCCAACAATGGTAAAGACAAGTTTTTATAGTCATCACATCGATATTGACTTCTAGAATACATATTAACTTCTACAGTCCATATTAATCCTGAGACTTTTACTTATAGGAACAAAAAAAATTGGAAGCTTTCTTGTGTTCTAAAAAAATTTCCAAAATTTATATCATAATCTGATTTGAATTCAGTTCATGTTATAATAGTTACTACGTTGTGAACTCAACTAACTATCGAATATTAATTGAAGCATTTTGCACTTAACATATCACAATTGATAATCATAATGCAAAATGGATTCAGATAAAAATGTAAACATAATACACACCTAAAATAGGTCTTCACAACATTTACTAACATCGATATTTATTGGTGATATTCTTCTGCTAGTTGTTTCAAACTGAATTTTACAGAACGTTCTCAAACATGAATGGTGATTATTATTATCTGTGAATACTTTTTACTAACAATTCAAGATGTGATTTCAAGAATATCAAGTCAAACACAATATTCACAGATTTTTTTTCATGGTTATTAGTTCTCTACAGGGATAGTAAAAAAACTGGCCAAAGTCTAAATATTCATAAAAGATACAATCTATAGATCATTTTTCTAAAGATGTTCAAGCACTAAAAAATTGAATTTCCATTATTGTGGGAAGAAAAAAAGTAAAAAATTATTTGGAAAGAGTGTGACAAGATTTGGATTATTTAGATGTGTGTCGTGATTAAATTTGGAAGATTTCTTTGAAGTGAACTGTACATTTTTAGATATTATATGCTTTTAAAATATTGATATTTTATAAATAATCCTATATGTGTATATATATTAACTGTAATCAATGTTTATATATGCAAATCTAGGAAAATCTTATATATATACACACACTATAATTGATAACTAAAATATAAAAATTCTTTATATAATTATAAAATTAAATTATTTTGAATAAAAAAAGATTACATGAAAATATATTTATCAATTTCTAATTATAAAAATTTTTCATTTTTTTGTTTGTTTCAGAATCATATCAAATTATCCCTCTTTATACAAATGATTCTTAAATAATATAAAAAGATAATAAAAAAATTAGTTTGTAGATATAGTTTAATATGATTCTTTGAAACTAATATTAATAAATGTTTTCATTTTTATAGTTTAATGTATTTACAAACATATTTTTATTTCATTCTTTTTATTTTATCCTAAACAATATATTATAATGGTCGGGGTGAATAATTAGGTCACACCGTATCTGCCCTACAGATCGCCACCAGGCTATTTGAACGTGAAAAATTTATATAGTAGGCAGATACGTGAGTTAAGATGCAATTTTATTTTATTATAGACTGTTAGTCTCAGTCACTAGCTTGCAGAGCAGCAGAGATAATGTATACTTTCTTATTAAAATATATTTTCAATATATAAAAAAAAAATAAAAGAACCACTGCCAGTAATAACACACACAAACATTTATTAAACATATATAAAATTTAGAAGGATTTATTTTAGTGTAACTTTACTTTAATTTTTTTTATAAAACATTATAACTTTATATTTACAATTTAACTTTTTATTTTAGAAGTTTGCATAGATGAATTTAAATATTTTATTAGTGTCGAGTATGAATAGACTACATAGATTGCATTTGAAAAAAAAAATTCTATCCCTGATTTAACCTTAGGCCAAAAGTTCGCAGTCAAACCAACGCCAATCTATCTGATATATCGATGTATTCAATGCAGCATGAATACGACAGCACAATACCATACTGTCAGGAATGCACATCTGAACAGCATGGTTATAGAGAAGAAATTGTCTCTCGTCCAGTACAGGAATGTTACATCTGTCTGGCGAGAAGAACAATAAAAAAAAAACTCCATAGGAAAGGATTGCGGTCCTTTTTTGCCACCTTACTATCCCATTCCATAGGCTAAAGGGGTAATCCAAGGAGCAGGGAATACATCTGCTTCCGATGGTCAGTACGAAATGGGACTTATTTTGCCCAAGTGCGGCATATGTGATCCTGCATGTAGCGGATCTTCATGCTACATTTACTAATTACACCAATACATCCAATCGATTAACCTAATTTAATTACGAAACAAATAACCTAAGATTAACCCTCCCTTAATTAAACTAATATAACTTTACAAATCTATGCAGCTATTCTTGCCTGACTTAAATTTAAATTTATTAAAAGTTTAGTTTAACAGACAAAAAAAAAAATCATAATAAAAACTTAAAAGAATGGAAAAAATAAATTAATGGAAATGATTTAAAAAAAAAATACATTCAATAAAAATAATTAATAAATAATTTAGTCAGATAGGAAATTCTATTTCTATTTAAATATTGAAAAGTTTAAAATTTAGAGCTCTTACTGTTTTCAAATACTGGAAAAGTTTTAGAATTAATGTTCATCAGTTATATATATAGTTCTTACGGTTTTAAAAAGTTCATCTTTAACAGTTGCTTGCCATTTGGGATCCAGTGTTAATTGTCCTGATGTCCTGGGGAGATCGGTATGCTGTTGACCGTTTTATTGATTCATCTGGAGGTCCTTTACTTTAGCTGGTATTTTATTTCCGGGCCCTGATAGCCTGTAGTCTGCAATATGGGAAAACGATGTCATTTCTTTTCTTTTAAAGAAAACTGAAGGAATTGAAGTGCGTCTTTCAATCCCTTCTCCTTCAACTCTCTCAGGCTTAACACATATCACACCTCTCTCTATCACATCTCTATCTTCCTTCCTAATTTATTTCTAAACTTTTCCTTTTATATTAAACTTTTGGATACAGTGGACATTACGTCATGATGATGATGATGATCCTTTCATTGAGATCAGTTTCCTGAGGGATTTCTTTTATTGGCTATTCTGTTCCTATTGTTTTTTCTCTCCTATCTGACCTTTAATTATACATTTTGAGATGCCCAAGGGCTAGTTTACTTTAACTAATTGAAAATAATCATTTTCATTTTACCCAATAGCATTAACTAAATTATTGTACATTCTTTTTATCTTTAAATCTTTTAAGTTTTTTCTAAAAATTTAGTTTTAAAATACCTTTTCTTTTTTAAGTTTTCTTTTAATAATTTTTTTTTCATCTGTGCAATTTTATATATATATGAGTTTAGATGATGTTTAATTTTTAATTCTTAAAAAAAGTTTTTATTTGTGAACTTTTATTTTTAATGTCTAATTTTTTAAAAAAAATAATGTAATGGCGTGTGTGCCCGTTACAATATAGATATACTGTAACCAGCTAGGTTACATGGCACACAGCAACATAGTTGTGTGTGCACACACACACACATATATATAAAGTAAAGATAAAGTAAAAATAAACACAGACATAAATTTTTGTAGATATTTTCTACATTTCACTTGGAATAAAAATAATAAATAAAGAGTTAAATAACTCTGAATTTAAAATATTTTATTATGAAATAAACATTTAAAAAGGTCTAAATAAATTATTATAATTATTATTCCGATTTTGAAATTTAAAAACAAGCATGTTGTCAAGCGTTGATGGTAAAGTGGTCAGCACAGCTGCCTTACAGGCAATAGTTCCGGGTTTGTGGTTTCGCTTCCCGGCCGATGCTTTGACACATGAAAGAAAAAAAAATGAATGAAAAAAACAAGCATGTTTCTGATAATTATAAAAATTTCCACTATGTATTTTTGAAATCTTTTAATTAATTGGTAAATTTCTCTATCTAAATAAAAACATGTATATCACACATTGATAAAAATTTCAAACTTGCTTTCAAAAGGAATAAAATTCTTTTTGATTAATCAAAATTAAAAAAAAAGTTTTTAAATTTAGTGTTTTTATCACCTCACCAAGACTATTTAAAGCTAGATAGAAAAGATTAGTTCAGTTTGGATAGTAGTTTTTGAAAAGAACAGTCTGGTTTTAATATTTTGAGAAGCAGTGTCCTAATAAACCAGCTGCAAAATTTGGATAGTAATTTTTTTGACAGTTCTTGTCTTAATATTTTTGCGAAGCAGTTGGCTAGCAGAATTGGTGTTTGGAGTTATGAAAATAAAAATAGCTCCCATGAAGATGTAGCTGAAGTCAAGCCAGTAGATCCAGCAATGAGCAGTCTACAAGTTCTATATATTGGAGCTTTGATTCACTTGAAGACTGGGTCAACTTAAAATGGATCAATTAGCATGTACAAATGTGTTCTAGAAGACAGTGTGCTGGCCTGAAGCTCATCTAGCTCTAGACAGAAGGGAGAATGTTAACCATACCTGAACTATTCTTTTCCCGATATGACTGCTTACCAAGAAAAAGCTTAAAGAATTGGTATAAATATGCTGCTCATATATCTATATGTAGAGAAGTATAGATAAATATATATATAACTGGTGAAATAGTTTAAAATTCTTAAAATGACTTTTAAAATTATAACTTAATAATTTAAATAAATGTCTAAAAAAGGAGCAATCCACAGATGATTATATATATATTTTGTAAAGAAATTATTTTAATATTCCTTAAAAAGACATTTTTTTTAAACCCTATATTTTTAAATTTAAAGATGTTATGATTAATGGCAACCTGTGATAGTGATATAATTTAAAACAAGTAACTAATTTTTGCTAGAATTAAAATAAATTTGCAGGTGTATTATTTTTAAATTATTCAATCAATAATAATCTGTCAAGATTGACTTTTATTTTTTTTTTGTAAAGAAAAAGAAAAAAAAGGAACTTATAAACTGATATTTTTTAAAAAAAAAAACAACAACTGTAAACTATTATGATAGAACTTATTTCATATCATCTATATTTTTGTGTACACATGTATATGTGTAAATTTTATATACTTTCAATATTGAATTAATTAGAAAAATATTATTATTGTAATAAATTAAAATAGATAAACATTAGTGTGCGCTTGCAATTCAATACACACACACATGTATGTTAAATATATTATTACATACTATAAAAATTAATGTCATTTATTATTTTGACAATTTGAAAGTGACAACTAAAAAGGTTTATTCTATGGCAAGTCAAATATATTCAGAAATTACACACACACATATATGTGTGCATATATATATTAATTGTGTTGCAAATACTAATGTGCATCAAATAAACACTTATATGTTAATTTTAATCATTTATTTTATTATTAAATGTCAATTCAACATTCATTTTGTATTAAGCCACATGCCTGTAGGCGGACTGCGTTTTAGGTAAACCTAGTGAAACATATATGTAAACCACCATATAGTGACTTAAATTTTATATATTAATAATGCAAATCATAATGTAATAACTTGAATATTGTATTAATCACATATATGTAAATCCAATGTGATAATTTGTCATTATTGTATGTTAATCAAAATAAGAAGGCTTAAATGATATGCATAGCCTTATTCTAGACCTTAATATTATTTTTTTTTATTGTTAAAAAACTTGTATTCAACTGTTAAAAATTGTATTGCATCATTATTTCTTGGTCACCATAATAGTAATAGAGCTTATTATGTTCTCTGAGCTAGATTAGAGTATGGACTGAATATATAAATGTGGATGTATTTAGTGCTTTAGGGGCATTCAGTTGACAAAGGTCCTGTTTTGGCACAAAGAGTATAATCTTCAAAATCCCACACTATATTTTATTTAATTTAGTCTTTATTAGAATTTAAATTTTATAATTGGCCAGTACATTAATAGTACTAAGTGGCTAGAACATTGATGATGGATCAGCATGTTTTAATGCCCCAGAATTATTGTTTTGATTCTTATGTATTATAATGGAGTAACACTTAAGTTGGTGCATCCAAATTAATATTGAAAAAAATGCCCAAGCTGGCAAAGGCTCAATAATTAGCCTGGTCTACAAAAGATACATTTCCAATCCAGTCTCCAGATTGACTGTTGATTTATATTTTATATTGTTCAAATCCAGTCACAGGATTGATTGTTGATGCATTTTGATTGATCATTCATGATGATGAATAATTATTTTCTTTTGAGTAGTACTAGTATTTATTTGATAATGCTAACTGATTTATAATTATACTTGTAGTTATTCTTCTGAGTTAGCTGACTCATCTCAGAGAGACATTTTGATCTCATGCTCTCTTTAATATCTAACATTGCTTATATATTTTTTGGTGTTAAACATTACTTTAACATTTTTTTAAATATTTTACTATTATATTACTTTATACTTTTAATAAATTTTACATTGAATTGATTGGGGTGAATGATGATGTTCCATCACCCCAGGTATGACCATCTTTTTATCACCTAGAACCCTATCCCGTTACAATACATACATATATACACACAATATAAATATATATTGCTATAAGATAGAAATAGTTTGATCAACAAAAGCAATAATATTGAGACATTGGATGATTGTTGGTGTGATCTCCTTAATTTACTTAAAACATCAATAATTTATTTCACACTATTTCTGAGTTGTCACTGTAAACATGAATATCAAAAGACAATGTTTAGCAGATCTCCAGATTAGTTTATGGTTTTTCCAGAAACTGTTTAAACATTCATATATACTTCTAAAGATGGCTAGTGCTTAAGCTAAAAAAGACAAATCTTAAATAACTTAATGTTTTTCAACTTACAAATACATAGCAATAAAGTGCATGTTATAACTAATCACAGTTATTTTATTATATTATTATTATTTTATTAATACAGTTATATACCATTAATTAAATTACAATAAATTAAAATAAATTAAAAAAAAAAAGAAGTTTAAGATTTTTTTTTTAGCAAATGGATTGGACATCATTTCAGATATGCATAAATGCTGAATACATTGTTTTGGGGGGGAGAAATACTCAGTGTAATTCTATGGCTTAGATATTAAGTGCAAATAGCTGAAAAAGGCAAGCTACTATACCGAATCACTATTAAGCAGATAACTGTTACTTTGAGATACTAATGTAATGAATTTTGGAAAATTCCATAAATAAAGCTAAAGATTAAAGAATTCAGAGTTTCAGCAAACTAATTTTCACGAAAACTGTAATTTTTATGACTTTAAAGGAAATAATGTTAAATAATAGATCATTTTTTCAATATTAATTTCAAAACATATTTAGCTTTTTCTGTAAAAACATAAATGAATTCATGGTGTAGGGAATAGTGTATTGGTTTGTCATTACCATAATTTTAGGTTCAAATTCAAAGTGGATTTTTTTTTTTGAAATAGTTGAGAACTTCTTCAAGTGATCCATAATCAATCAAGTTACCCATTCAACATTCCTTAAATATAGGCACCAAGTTATTTTTAGATAGAGAATAAAAGTTTATGGAGAAGAAATGCAGTAGTATTATCAGTCACTATTTGTCTAAACTAATGACAAGAATCCACTCTACTAGAAAGTTTCTGCAATGGGTTATTAGAGATTATTTTACTTTATTTTTTAATGTAAAAATTAATTCAAAACAATAGTATGCTTTTTTTAAAATAATTTTCTACTTTTAATATAAAGACATTTTCAAAATCAGATTAAGGAAATAATACTTACGGTTTGAACTTGTCTAGCTAATTCCACAAGATCCATAGGATCTGAAGTGCAATTGGTTCTGTAAGTATTGACTATCTGCATTCCATGTGGTCGTGCAGTAGATTCCACCAACTGTACTGCAAATAGACAGCAATTATACACATACTGTATATACATGTATAAATCTAAATGAACAGATTAAAAATTTACCAAAACTTTTGATGTTAAACAAATAAACCAGTCAAACAATTCTTCTCACATCCTATCTTTATATGCAATTTTTTCTCTCCTAAAAGTACATTTGTCTAGATAAATGATAACAATTAATCATTATTGATAATTTACTTTTGATGAATAACTTTTAATATAATTTAATAACCAATACTTCTTTTCTATGATTTCATAAAATTTTAATAATTCCATTATTTTTAACTAGGATATAAAGCTCAAAGGTTAGTGAAATTTGTATCAATGTACTGTCTTGAAAAATAAAAATTGCATATAATGTGGCTTTCACTACTGACAGATCTCATTCTGTTCTTAATTTAATACCACTTAAAATATAAATTTTTTAAACTTTATAGATATCAGAAATTGAGTGGCTATATTAAATTTTTCAATTCTGCTACTATATGCAAAGATAAATAATGAGTTATTTATTTATCTGGCGCTATGTTTTAATCTGTAATAATAATTGGGAATTACTCCACTATACATGCGCTGTATATTTAAACACTTAATGAATACTCTATTTTCCAAACACAAGATAGTCTTTTAAAATGATAGAATAAATCACTCTATCTTTCAACCTAAACATATATGTATAGGCAAATCTTAAGCATTTGGAAATGACTGTGAAGATATTAAATAAACACTTTCAATTCATTTAACTATGTTTTAATGAATGATGCTTGCAAATTTACAACACATGATGTATATATAACAAGTTATTTATTTATCTAGCACTATATGTTTAATATTTCATCTAGTAATGACGTTGTAAATTGTAAAAATTTTGTAAATGTCATTCATTAAAACATAGTAAAAGAAATGGAAAGTGTTTATTTAATATCTTCGCGCTCTCATTTCCAAATGCTTAAGATTTATGCGTTTAGGTTAAAAAGATAGTGATTCATTCTATCTTTTCAAAAGATTTTATTTTGTCTTTGGAAAGAATATTTATTAAGTGTTTAAATATATAATGCATGTGTAGTGGAGTAATCCCTACTTATTATATATTAAAACAGTGCTAGACAAATAAATCTCATTATATATGTTTGATATTTCATCTAATAATGACATGTTGTAAATTGTAAAAATTTAAGAAGCTTCATTCATTAAAACTTAGTAAAAGGAATTGAAAATGTTTATTTAATATTCACAATCTCATCTCATTTCCAAATGCTTAATATTTGCCTATACATATATTTTTAGGTTAAAAAGAATGATTCATTCTATCTTTTCAAAAGACTATTTATCGTGTTTGGAAAAAAGGGTATTCATTATATGCATAGATGTGACTATTATTAACTGTAATTCATGGAATCTATTAAATTCCATTCTGAAGCTTTATTATTGGATCTGAAAAAAAAAATTGGGGGTGTCACAAGAAATCTATTTCTTATGCTATAATTCTTCTATTGTTTGAAAGAATTCTTGGTTGAATACTCAAAAAAGGATCATCATTTGAGGTCTATCATAAGAAGTAAAGTACATCATAGGACATCTATTTAATACCTTATATATTTTTGTAAGATAATTTGTTTTCTGATATCTGATGGAGGAATGTGAAAGGACAGAAATCACTGCAACAAAGTTGGATTTGAATGTCCAGTAATATTTCTAATATTTAACTGAATACAAAGATGTTAACACAGAGGCAAAACCAGAGTAATCAATGGATGCCAAAAGGTTTGTGCATAAAATCCCTATCTAGTGTCTACTCATCCAATATTCCCAGATTAGTTTTTAAATTGTGGCTTTCAGCAGTTAGGAGTCTTTGATCTGAGAGCACTGCACCTAAATCTTAGGATCGAATAGACTAGATAGGGATTTTATACACAAACCTTCTTGCATGGTGCTATTGTATGGAGAGTTTTGCCTATGTTTTAACAGCTTGTGCAAGCATAAAGAATGGTGATCATGTGGTGATATCCAGAATTGTGAACACTTTTTCTCCTAAGGACCAACAATCATACTACAATATGTTAGAACTAAGAAAGTTGTTCTTAGAATACTTGCATGTGAATAATTCTAAATAACAGCAGCCAGCTTTCCAGGCTGATTGTTTCTAGAAATAGATAAAAGAAATAAGCAAAAATCTAAAATTACTCCAAAGTAAAAAAGAAATAAGATCGTCTTTCAATTTTTTATTATTGAAGGTTTATACAGTGCTTCTCTGTTGATTGGAGGAAAAGTTGAACACATGGTGCTTTGTAAAATTAGAAATAAGATTTCCAAACTTTTCATAACTTTATCAAAAGCTATTCTATTTCTAGAAAAAAAATGTTTTTTGTGAAGTCAAAGCAAGATCAACAATATAAATAAATATCTTGCATTGTGATTTAGGAAAATCACTGATGAATAAATTAAATAGAGTACTAAACTTTGCAGAAGACCATGGTTTCCTTGTTTAAAAATTCCAGAATTACTTAGAAGAGTACTATCTTTTCAAAGAAAATCATAAATTGTGATTAGATCATTAAAGATAGCATCTATTTGTAGTTTATTTTGAAAGCTCTTTTCAATATGAGTTAATAAAGATAAAACTTGTCATAGCAGCTTTGCTCTGATCTAAATCTAGCCTGTTCTAATGATAGTTTTCAACTATCAGCATAATAAAATCATTCTTCCAAGCAAATTGTAGAGAACAAATAATAAAAATAATATGTTATAATTTAGTTTTCATGTCAAATTTTTGAAATATTTTCCATATATTATAACACAGCAAATGTACAATCACTTTTTCTTTTAAAATATATATGTTCTACAAAAATATCAACAAATTAAAAATCCTTTTCCTTTTCAAAAACTTTATTTTCTAATATCAATACTGAACATATATATAATACAAAACTCTAACGTTTCAACTGTTTTTATCTTAATGTAAGATGAAGGTATTTATGTAATTGAGGTTTATTTATGTATTTCATATTGTTGTTGCAGATCCTTGAAAATGACTGTATGAAGATAAAAACAGTTGAAACGTTAGAGTTTTGTATTATATATACGTTCAGTATTGATATTAGAAAATAAAGTTTTTGAAAAGAAAAAGGAGAAGGATTTTTAATTTGTTGATATTTTCCATATGAATGTATCATATCACAAAAAGAAATATTAGTTATGATTTAGTTTTAGGTCATAACTTTTTAAAAACTCTGGAAATATAATATCTGCTCCTGGGTTCTTTTCAGTTTAAAATAATTCATTTGTGATTAAAAACATACTGCAAGACAGAACCTTGTAATTCTGCTCTAATGATGCCTTTTATGATTTTATTAATCTTTCTTTAGAAATCTAATGAATACAATTGGCAATTTCATTAGCAGCAACATGGTGGTTCTTTAAGAGGTGCTTCTATACTGACCCACCAAATCTGTGTAAAAATGATTCCAGGCTTTTTGATTGCATCTTATAAAGTTTAGTTTTTCCATGACTTCTCTCTATTTTTCTTTTTTACAATCATCAAAATATTTCATAAATTTGAGAGCTATTTCTGGATCTTTGCTAGATTAACAATGACTGCTTTAACAAAGCAATTTTAATATTTTTGAGAGATAAGTCTTTTGGGAGTTCTAATAATTATTAAATCTATTATACCAAGATTTTCAGAATGTTAGGTTTTAATTATGAGAATGGAAATTTCCAAAATTGAACAAGTTTGGTTTATATTGAGAAAAATGGTTCAAAATTTAGGCAATGATTAATCTTTTTTTTTTTTTGATGAAACAAAATATACATCGGGGATTGCTCTGTATCACATCTACTTTGATAGAACATTCTTTATTGCTTGGCATCATAAAATATGTAGATATTATTTAAAGCCATCTATTGTAAAATTTGTGAGTTTGCTTTATCTTCAGTTGCATATCCACAAAATTGAAATCTGTAAAAAAATCTGGAAAAGTAGAGGGAAATATTTTGTATAAGGCTTGCATACACTATCTGAATGATAATTGCAATATTACAAATCATTTTTTTAATATGGATTCTATTAAAAAATGTGATGCCAGGATAAGAAAAAGTACATTGTTAGAAGAATGATTAATCTCTTGAAATGCGACCATATTCACATGTATTGTGTATTTAATTTGAAGAGGATTTTTCTTTTTAATACATTCTTAATGTTTAATTAAAATAATTTTGCTTTTCTAGTTGAAGAAATCTTCAGAATAATACTGAAGTTATTTCATAATGTCATCATTAATTTAGAGTGCTAGGATTCTTCTAATTATCCTCTATAATATCATCAGTTTTCATTAATAGACTAGACATAGGATTTCATAATTTGCTATCCTTAACCAGAAATTCATCAAAAAGTGACATCTATTTAAGAAGTAGACATTAATTTTCATACAAGTACAAGCTACTTGTATAATAGACCATAGAAAAATTGTCATTTATTTCTCTATGATTAATTTTACCATACATTATTAAGATGTACTATACATCATGTGATTTGATATTAAATTATTTCTAATCATAGAAGCCATGAGTTCCTAAGCCAATAAGCTCAATGAAATCTTTAGATAATACATTTCTCTGTTTATCATTCTCTAACTTAAAACAGATTCTAAAACTCCAAATTTATTTATATTTCATTGCATTTTCATAATGCTTTTAATAACTTTAATTATTCTTATCATTATTCAATCCCAATATAAAGCCAAATATCCACTTTTTACATATCTATTTAACTCATACTTATTTTGCTATAAATGTATTATATGTCCTTTTTTGCATATAACTGTCTATTTTCTAATAATAAATAACTAATATTTTCTATATTTTTATTATATAGTTTTCAAAATAATTCTCCAAAAATATTCCATTTATAATTATAATTTCTTGTTGCCAGTGATTTAGCCTAAAAAAAGTAGATTGTTATATCATACTCATTTCAGATTAAACTGCTAATTTCTATGTATATTCAATCTTTTTTTATTTTCCATATTCATTTTTCTAATTATTTGTTTTTTAACTGTGAAACTATTTTTTTGACCCAATCTTTACTGTTATAATTTTATTGATCCCACTTTTTATAAACAGACACAAAACGTTTGTCCGATTTTTTTAGTATATCTTAATTAAAAACTATTTTAGTTATTCTATTAAAATCGATAAACTGCATCAACATTTTCAATTTGCTTTTTGCATCTCTTATGTAAAAACTTATTCGTATTATCTCCATTTGAATTGCTTCATTTGTTGCCCATAGCATATCTTCCTACTTTCCTTTGAACCCTCATTAAAATATTTGATATTTCTTTACCAACCTATAATACATCATTTTCATATATTAAACTTGTCCTATAATTCCTTTCTATGTAATTCTTTCTGAGCATACTTATTACATGAAACCAATATTAATTTTTTTTATCAGCACAGGTTTTTCTGCTTTTGCTGCATTTGTCGATTTTATGCCGCAGCCATCCAAATAATCTTTTCAGTTACTAAAAATAATTTCTAAATAATTATATCTATTCGCTATTTTATATTCTCTTAAACAAAACTTCTGTGCAATTATTATTATTATTACTTATAGCAGTATAAATTTTATCATCTCTATGCCACTTACTGTAAGCTGTAATAATTTAATAAGCATATCTGGCATCTGTTATTATTTATTATAGTTTCATCACATGAACACCATTTCTTATGCTTACACAAGCTATTAAAACAATAGCAACTCTTTCCATACAATAATGCTACTTAGTGCAAGCTATAGTAATCAATGGATGTAGAAAGTTTATTAAAATTCTTATCTAGCGCCTACTCATCCAATATCCACAGACTATCTTCTAACTTCTGGCCTTCATCAGTGAGGAGCCTTGGATTTGAGAGCATTGCGCCTATATCTTTGGATCTAATACATTCTCCAGCAGTTACCTTTTACCCCTTCAGTTAACTATAAAGCTATTAGTCTAAAATGAAAATACAATAATGTTTTCAAGCCAAGCTCATTCGCTTGTGTAGTCATATAGATCTGAACACAGTTCAGTATCTATAAATTTTGATATAGATACTAATGAAGATCACAAACTAGAAACTAGTCTGGAGATATTGAATGAATAGGCACTAAATAAGGATTTTGATGCACAAACTTTCTTGCAACCATTGATTATTACGGCTTGCACTGAGTGTCACTACTGTATGGAGATAGTTGCTACTGTTTTACAGTTTCTGCAAGCATAAGAAAGGGTGATCATAATGATGTTTTAGTGGTTTAATACCACTACAACTATGGTTATAAAGACACCAAAATGAATAGATACTAAAGTGGGCTTCGATCTATATGACTATACAACTAAATGAGCTTGGATTGAAAACATTTTTATTTTGGACTCATAGCTTTATAGTTAACTAAAAAGTTAAAAACTGACTGCTGAAGGATTGCATTAGATCTAAAGATCTAGATGCAGCACTCTCACCTCCAAGGCTCCTTGCTGATGAAGGCCACACTAGTCTGGAGATACTAAATGAGTAGGTACTAGATAGAATTTTGATGCACAAACCTTTTAGCATTCATTGATTACTACGGCTTGCACTATTGTAATGAAAGTTGCTATTGTTTTACTACAACTTATAGTAAGTGGTATAGAGATGGTGAAAGATAAGCTATTATAAAAACATTTAGATAATGGACTATTTCCATCATCTAATGTAAGTATTGAATGTTTTTAGAGAGATTTAACTATATTTAGTTGTTAGAGCATTACCTTAAAATTCAACATTCAAGCCAGGTTCGATTCCATGCTACTACTGTCACTAGTCAGTCCAAAAACACCTGAAGAGGAGTATAATATTTTTTGAAATGTTGTGCATATACTAACCTATGTGCTATTACTAACAGATGAATGTATTTGGAATATTTAAATTTTTCTAAAGACATTCAATAGTTATATTAAACAATGGAAATAGTCCAATATAAACACAACTAAAATATCATCATCACAAACCTTCAGGAAAATATATTATAAGAATAATATGTAAGCTAAAGTCATGTGATGGATCAGGTGATATTTTGCTGATTTATATCAAATCCTGATCACAGGATAAAGGTCTCCATAGTTATTAAAAAACTAAGGTCACCATAATATAAAGAAACTGAAATGGTTTCAGATCTACATCACTATGCAACCAAGTTGGTTTAGATTGAAAACATTTATATGTGTTTTAATCTGAAATGAGATTGATAGTACAACAGAGAGGTAAAAGATAAATGCTGGAAAGAGGGTGCATTAGATCATAAAGGTCTAGATGCACTAGTTCAAGATCCAAGACTCATCATAGATGAAAACCATAAACTTATTGGATAATAGCATAGAATAGAGATTTAATAAGCACTATCATCTGGCAATTATTAATTACTACAACTTACAGTAAGTGGCATAGAGATGATGACAAATTATGCTGCTATAACAATATGTAAATTAGTAGTGTGATGGAATCAGGTGATACTTCTGATCTTTTTTTTTCCATAAATCTCCCATTTTCTAACCATCTTTGTATAAGTCTCTAAAAATACTTCATCTTCCCTATGCAAACAAAACTCTATTATTAGTAAAAAAAAAGTTTATCATCCATTGGAAATATTTTAACACTCCTTCCTAATTTTTTTATTGCCCCTACATTTAATTCTGACTCTACATTCCCTAACTGATAGTAATTACATTCCTAATTAGAATGACTATTCCTCACTTCCATACTTAACAAATCAAGTACAATCTACTTCTATTCACAATCTATTTTAATTTTATAAAACCCTATATAAATGCGTATCTATTTTCTTCATCACTGCTATAAATTATATAATTATAAAGAAATTATGACTTGTACAATGATCAGATCTTCTCTCTTCTTATATCTTCCATTGACATATTCTATGTTGTCATTTAATTGTTTTACTAAATCAATCATGTATGCAAATATTTTATAAATTTCTATTTTTGTTCACTTTTTTTTTTATTTCTTACCATTCACATTATTTAAATAAATTTCTCTTTTTGTAAGCATTAGCATCAGTCATAGATTTGCATGACTTGCTCATAAAAATGTGGCATTATTTAATGTATTTCTTTTTAAATAATTTATATTAACTTCTCCTGTCTGTGTTTCTTTCAGCATATCCACACTTTTGATTAACAATTAAAAAAAAACTTCATCCCTGATTACAATCTGAACTCACAACCTTACTTTTCCCAGGAAAGATCCTTAATAACTAAACCATCAGTAATATTACATTTATAGAGTAAAATTTGGTTAAAATTTATTTAGTTACTTAATTAAAACTAAATATTTCTTATTATAATCAGAATTATTCTTCTGAAATAATTAATATTTCATAAATATTTTGTAAAAAAAATAATAAATATGTAAAAAAGGTTAGAGAAATATATGTTTTTTTTTTGTCATTTCCAAACTCAAAATGAATACAACTATCAAAATCATTGACAGAAGGCATTCTTGTGGAAAGAAACATAATGAAAAAAAGACTCATGAATAAAATTATTTTATTTAAATTGAAATTATGTTTTTAAAAAATTAAAATATTTAAGTTTTTTTTAAAATGATGTTTATGTAAATAGCCCACTAAAAAGTAAAAAAATAAATTAATTCATTTCATAAAAGCATTTGATGCTCCAATAAATCATAAAAATCAAAAGGCCTCAAGTGTTTATGAAATAGATTATTTTACTTTTTAGATTATTTTACTTTTTAGTAGGTTACTTCTTTTTTTAAATATTATTTTATTTAAAAACATAATGAATCTATGGAATGTAGAGATAAAATATAACTTTTGTTAAATAAGTATTTGCAATAAAAATGATTTACAAAAAAAATATATTTTAAGATATTTAAAAAAAATTGTTGCAAAGGAATGAGCCATTATGAAAGAAAGATAATAATAAATCATTAATAAAAAAACAAATTAGATAATTAAAAAGTAATCAAATTTATTTATTTAACAAGAGTAAGATATAATCATACAAAAACTAGATTGAAAATACTGAAAAAAAATAATAATGAATTATCAATATCAAGTGAAATAAATATATTTGTAATCTAATTTATGATGGATGGATTTTTTTGAAATAATTGTAATTTGATTAGAAAAAAAATGCAATAAATGATAAGGATTTTAGAAATATCTAATTTAATATGTAGCTGATGAATTTCTAAAAAATATTTGACTTTTTTAAAAAAATAAATTGGAAAGAACATTGATGCTTTTGAATTATGGTGATGGTAGGGATTTTTGAAAATCCCATCGTCAGCAAGGAGGCTAATAAGTGAATATTTGATCTGATTAAATCTGAAATCTTAAGATGAAGCAAAGCATAAGTGATCAGCTTGAAATTGTCTTGTTTAGGTAATATCATGACACAATTCAATTAGAAGTATAAAATGTATGAAAGATTGGTAGTAAAATAAGCAAACAATGACCAACAACAATCACAATAATAAATATATCTTTTATCAGGCATAAAAATCAAACAGATAAGCCACTGTGGAAAAATGTTATTTACATGATTGTTTTAAGTCTATGTCAACTTGATAACACATTGTAGCAGTAACAAATATGATAAAATAATTTAGGATTGTCAAGACAGACTATGCTATAGCACTTTTGAAAATTATTCTAGGATATTTTATGAAGAGGGAAAAATTAAATGTTTTATTGAAATTGAAAAACAAAATAAATTTGGTTACTTTAATATTTTAAATGCAAATATTTTAAATAATAAGATAAATTATTATAAATCAATATAAACTGATTTTTCCCCCAATTTATATCAGTTAATATTAATGACATCTTTGTCAATTCCTTAAACCACAATATGGACAATAGGTAAAATCAACCACAATATGGACAATAGGTAAAATCAATGGACTTTCAATAGTAGGCAATTACAGATTCCTATGAGAAAAAGAGCAATTAGCTAAAACAGTCAAAGTTTGGCCTTCTTCAGTGACTCTATTTATTGTGATGACATCTGCATTTCCACACTAGAATAAAATTATATGGATACTAATTGAACACAGAAACAGACATGAATGATCAGTTTCTAGCTAACCACAACTAATAAAAACAAGCTGTCTTGATTGCCACATATGTCTCATTACCTAAACACTAGCCTTTAAAAGGTTAATTATATTAACATCTATTTCACCTTAATCATTGATCTTGTAATTTGTTTCTGGACTAGAAAGATAGATGACACTGCTAGCTAATACGGATTTTATAAAAACTAGACAAGCTAAGTGGAGATTAAATAGTTTTTTTAAAAGAAAAGATAAAGCAAGATTATAAATTAACTTGTTTTTGATTAATGTTTATTCAGAAAAAATGATAAATGAATGAAAGTATTTGAAATGGATCAGAAAGCTTTTTAAAGGTTGAGATTTCTGATGACAAAGCACTGCTTAAAAAAAGTTCATTTAATGAATTGTTTGGAAAAAATGATAAAATTTAAACTGATTTGGAATGAATAAATGAAATGAAATTAATGGTGAAGATAAGTTGATTAAAAAAAAAAATTAAAAAATTATGTTGGTAAAGAATTCACAGAACAAATTAATCTTTAGGAAGGATATCTTTATTTATTCTATTTAAGGAAAAAGAATTGCTATATTTTCTCTTAAGAAAAATACAATTAAAACAAAGTTCAATGGACTTTAATTAAATATACCAATTTTTATTTTCTATCCTTATCTTTCATCTATTATTTCAATTATTATTGATCATTTAATTTTAAAAAAAAACATGGAATTTCACATGCTTTCAGTTATTTGGCAAAATATAAAGAGCAACCACAGCTATCTAAAAAATTATACCAACTCTCTAACATATTCATCTACAGATCACTGCTGTCTCCAGAGCTATTTCTGTACGCATAAACTATCAATAAATTTCAGATGGTAGTTCTAAACAGATCCCCACATGCTTTTTCTATGTCTTTTTCAATGGTAAGCAGTATTTTTGGCATCATTTGAAATTTTCAAGTGTCCCTATATTTTGAAAACAAGCTAACCTCATTCCCTAACTATACACTATTTTTTGACCAAAGGATCAAAGAAATTTGCAATTAGCTTATTACGTAAGTTATTAAAATACAGACATTGACCTAGAATCAGACTCTAAATAGTCAAAATTAATATGTATTGAAAATTCAAAGGTGTTTAAAAATTTTTTGCTATCAAAATAGCAAACATGAATAAAAGATGTCTATATTACAGCAAAAAAAAAAAAACCAGTACTTCCACTGTTAATGAAAGAAGCCAGAGAATAATCTGGGCATTTGATTCTATGGTATCCTTCGTAATAAAAAAATGGAAAACTTTAGATCAAATCTGACTATTATTTAATAATCTTTAGTCAGTAATCAAATCTAGAGGAAGTGATTGTTCTATAAAAGCTGAATTTGTAAAAATATTTTGAAAGACTTAACCAAGTTCATGATTGCAAATTGATGAAATTTTTTCTCTCAAAAAAAAAAATAAAACAGAATATTACTTGAAAAATATCTTTTGCAGATAAGACTGTTTTCTGATGTCTAGAGTTCAGATTATTAGAATTATTTTATAAAAATTTACTTATTTAATTTTAATAGAATTTTCATCCTTTTTTAAAACAATCTACAAACTTCTTGATTCTATCACAGATTTTTTTCTTATTGCTTCTAAATCTATGTATGTATTTGTCTTTCCTCTTGTTTAACAGTCTTCTCCTACTTTTAAACCTACCTATCCATTTAAACTTTTTTTTTTTAATCACACAATTGTCATGATGCATTTATAATTTAAGCAAGTTTAATGAAAGATTATACATGCTGTTTAAGACTGATAAAATTAGAAAGACTAGCTTCTATATTTAAGATTTCACAGCATAATCACGTCTAATGATAGTGTGCTATTCATGCAAGTTTTAAATGTCTGATGATAGTGGCTAGTTTTCCTAAAAATTGTTACTGATTTTCTCAGTTATTTTCATCCTTTTCTAAAATCAGCTACTCCAAGGTTGAGTAATTAATTGACACCAGATGATAGAGTATTACAATATCCCATTCTGTCTGGTTTCTGACTTTTACCTCCATCAGTGAAGACCAAGATTCAAAGTGAAAATTATTGCGCTTAAACATCTAGTGACCATCTTTTGCTCTCCGAGATTAAACAAGTTAATAGCATGAAATTAAAAAAAAACCCTACTAATATAAACATTTAAGAAAATATGATATTGCTGTTAGTGCTTTTTTTTTATTTTAAGAATTAATTATTTCATATAGTTATTTTCTATGGTTTGATTTATTATTTGATGTTTTTGATTGTGATTATATTAAGTAAAAAATAATAATAACAAGTATTAATTTTTTAGATTGCTGAAATAATGAAAACGTTTATTAAATATTTTATTTGGCCTTGTAATGAAAAACAACCTTTAAAAAGTCTACTTCAAGATCAATCTAGTAGTCTTCATAGAGAAAGAATGAAGAAAAGAACATTACTCATTAGACTTATCAATTGTTAAGGTGGGATTTAAATATTTCCTTTCTATTTCATTAAATAGCTAGATATCTATTTATTCACTAATAGAATAGATAAATGGATTGGCTATAAGCCAGCTATCTGAAAGAATAATTCTACGCCTGATTGAAGCCTGAAAAACCCAAGCCAGATATTTCACTGCACCATGTGAATTGGAAAACTATTTAACTAAAAACTGTAAGTAGAAAAATCTTTTAGACTTGTAGATTAAATAGTAAAATATGATATACAATAACAATAAAAGTGAATTGAAAGCAAAATAATTTGAGAAAAAGCAATAACTGACTATTAAGATATTCTGAAGTTAGCTATAATAGTTTAGACAATAAGAAATATATTAGATAATCTTATTAAAAGAGAGCGAAAGTTTTATTTTGAATATGAAAAGAAAAAATAAATAGGCTTGGAGAAAAATCTTGAATGATATGTATGTTAGTAATTATTTAATTTTTTTCAAATGAATCTGATGATTGCACATACTGAATAGTTTGAATTTACATTACTATTTGAAAAGAAAACAACTTTTTTATCAAGTCTTTTCATTTATTTCCAATATCTATTATGGATGTATATACAGTAGATAATTAGTCACATCCCTAAAATAGGGTTTAGATTGAAGCCTTATAACTATTATTTCTTTTAAGCAAAGGTTTTATGAAAACACTAACAATCTGCAGTAATATGAACATATCAGAAATCTTCTTGACAAACACAAATCGAGATTTTGGGAAGCCTTGGTATTTAGTTCATTTTATATTTGATGCCTTGTGCCAAGTCTATCCAGCAAATGATTGATAAATACTCATGTTTTGATGGCTGGCAGTTTATTTAAATAAGAAAAAAAAAAACACAATTTGTTTTTAATAGTAATTTAATATGTGATTATTTACAAAATAATGTACAATGTAACTTAAGTTACATATTATGTACTAATATCAAACTCTATTAGTTTGAAAGTTTACATAAACCAGAAATCTAAGATCTAATATGAAATATCACTCCTAATTTCTCCTCTCTGACTATTTAGAGTATTAAATCAATATCAGACTAATCTGTGAACTGTCTGTAGTAACTTCAGCATGGTGTGTGATATATATACATATTTACAAATAGTTCTATATTCTGCATAATTACAGTCAGACAATAAGTGAATGAATTTCCTCTAATTGAATTCACTCCAGAAAATTTAAATTATTATGCATGCATTTGAATTTTAATAATGCTAATATATTTAGATTTATGCAAAATATGGACTAGTAGAAAAATGCAGAGATCTATCCATAAGGAGACTTTATAGTGTTAATTGTCATGTATTGTTAATTGAGATCATGTGTGTGTTCAATAAACACACAATAGCTAAACACGCTTAAGTATGGATAAATATAGTTAACTGTACACGTGAGAAGTTTAAAGTCACACAACTAAAAGATAAATCTGCACAAGAGATTTCATCATAATTTCTAATAAGATTGTTAATGTATCATTTGTTTCAAATGAATAAACTTTTTATTAAATTTTATTTGTATCTAGTGTTTTTTTATATTTAGTCATCAATACTGCCCAGCTAGTATTAATAATAATCTCCGGGAATATAGTATCATATCTTATTAGCTTCAACGTGTACATAGGATTGAAGTGATTTTTGAATTATCGTATGACCATATCTAAGAGCTAACATGAAAAATCACTCATAATTTCTTCTTTGTCTATTTGAAGTATTAAATCATTATCAGGCTAATCTGTAGTTGTTTATAAATTGCAATATTGTTTTTGTAGTAATCACTTTGTGACTTTTTACTTTGTCATTTTAATTAATACATTTCAAACTAGATTATAATTTAATACTTAATAGATAATCATTAAATACTACACAAGAATTTCTACAATATTACATCATTCTCAAATATTACTTAATATATATTACCTTAAATTAATCAAGGTAAATCAGATCTACTTATAAGAAATCTAGTAAAAATATACCATTGAACCAACTTTATTGGCTATTGAACTCTAACTACTAATTTTTTAACTGCTGTCAAATAAATAATATTTCTTTAGAATGATCTATCATTCCTTGATTTTTAAGTTTTCAACGGAAATCACTAATCTTTTGTATAGGTATTTTAAACACAATCCCGATTTTTATTTACCCTCATTGAGACTAGATGTCGCGATTGTAGTCACGATTTGTGTAGCAAACGTTATTTTAATAGACAATTTTGTTAAAATTTATATGAAAAGTTTCAACATTACATTTGGCATTAGAAATAGTTGATAAACAAAACTTCAATTAAAGCGATAAAGCATTTGATTCAATTGCTGTCGAATTCTTAATATCTCAAAATGCTACAAATAATTATTTATTAAAACTTAGAAAGGTATACGATAACATTTAGAACGGATTAAGTTAAAGCTCACCTTTGGCGACCGTTTTATCCATTTTTGATTTTTTTAGAACTAAGAGATTATTATCAAATATTTCGCAACGTTTACGATCCTTTTTAAAAATAAATTGTGACATTAATATTAAATTGTTTTTTTTTTTTTAATGAAGATAAAAATCAATGATCACTTTGTTTAACTAATCTCATGTGTAGATATTACCGACATCTAACGGTAGAACCTATTAGACTGCATGACGTTTTAATTACTATGTTTTAATAATAAGACGTGCACTTCAACATTGTTTACACGCGCAGGGTTTCGTCAACTGCAGAATTTTTTTTTTTTTAATAATTTTTTAGCAAAGGAAATGCACGTATATATACAAAGTGTATTGACTGTTTTTAAATTTTCTTGTTGATTTTCTGGTCATATCATCATCATCATTAACCAGTATCAATCCACTGCAGGATGAAGGTCTCTCCAAGTTTAATCCATCTTCTCCGATCTTTAGCTTCTCTTCTCCACATCACCCCTGCACACTTTCTTATTTCATCCATCCATCTCACATGTTGTCTCTTTCTGGGTCTTTTACAATCTCTTAGAATCCAGTTTAAGATTTCAATTGTCCATCTATTATCATCTCTTCTAGCAATATGTCCAGCCCAACTCCACTTCAATCTTTTAATTTTTTCAATGAGGTCAGTAACACCTGTTTGTTCTCTTACCCATACGTTGCGTTTTCGATCTCTTCTTGTTACTCCCAACATGCATCTCTCCATACTTCTTTGAGTAATTTGGAGTCTCTGTATTGCTCTTCTATTAAGTGTCCAAGTCTCAGATCCATAAGTAAGAACTGGCAAAACACTTCTTTTCAAACACATAGGCATATTTCCTTTTAGTAACAAGTTATTTCTACCAAAAAGCACTCCAACTAAGTTTAATTCTATGATTAATTTCATCCATTATGTTTCCATTTGTATTAATAATCTGACCAAGGTATTTGTAACTTAACTTCTTCTAATTCATCATAATCAATCTTTATTTTCATATTTTGAGCAAATCGATTAAATATTACTTTAGTCTTTTTAACATTTATCTTTAGTCCTACTTTCTTACTTTCATCTGATAACTCCTGCAATATTTCCTATGTGGTGTTTAAAATATTTTTCCATATTAGATTAGTATTATGATTTTTTCCTGGTTTGTATTCTGTATAAAAATATAGTTTCACTCGTAACTCCCTTAGACATCTTGCTTTCAGAATATTAATATTGCAGTTACTCTCAGAATGGATAACACTATGTATGTATGTATGTATAACTAAATCTTTTGATTGTAACTTATAAAGGTTTGGTTTTAGTAATTAATATTTTAAAACAATTTGGAAATATTAATTTAAATTTATTGGAATATTTTTGATGGTTAGAACATCAACTGTGAATGCTGTTTTTTTTAATAATTTTTTTTCCCTTTAGTTTTCCATTAACATATCTTACATCTCAGTAATCAATGATCATTTCCTGTGTTGAATTTATTAAGAATATTACAATCTTGAAACATTTTCTGATGGTCAAAATATAATAAAATTTTGCAGTATCTCTATTTGCATCTTTTCATCTCCATTTTCGTTTATTATTTTTTTCAAAGAAAGCATGTAAAGTTTTTCTGCAACCTCATTAATCTGTATCTCTCATTTCTATCACCCTAACCAAATTTTGACACAGCACTTTCATCCTTCAATAATTTACCAATCCTAGCATTAAATTCTCTCATGTTAATTTAAAAATATTATTTGGTCTTATCAAAAGTCATTTGTATATCCATATAAAAATCCTCTGCTTCTTTATCACAATGAGAACTTGTTGGGCATAAACCAGAATTATCTTGGTATCTGTTAATTGAATATTTAATCTTGCCACTCTGTTTGATACACTATCATTCTTCACAATGCTTGTTCTTCCTGTTTTTATGTATAATGAATTTTACTCTACTTACATTTCCAATATTTGTGTCTTTGTAAAGTACAACTCCACATTTTAAATCAATAGTCTCTTTACCTTTTTTTCTGATTTCACAATGTTCAACAATGTCCCATTTATTATTAGACTGTTTTTTCAATTCTTGTAATCTTCCTTTACTTGAAAGTGATTTTGAGTTGTTAAGTATCTAAATACAAGATTTAGCACCCTCAACCAACTGCTGCCTTGACTAATGACTTTATAGCCTTTTGGGAATAAGGTCACAATTTAATTTTATCTGTTTTGGTTATAAATATTTTTAAAAAAGTTAATTGACATACACATCTATTCTGTGTTCAAGAAAATTCAACTG
The DNA here is from genome assembly GCA_028023455.1 of Epiperipatus broadwayi. Classification (NCBI taxonomy): domain Eukaryota; kingdom Metazoa; phylum Onychophora; class Udeonychophora; order Euonychophora; family Peripatidae; genus Epiperipatus; species Epiperipatus broadwayi. Next base: position 5,205,155 of record JAQFVV010012478.1, on the reverse strand, counting down.
AACATTTCAATTAAGAACTATCAGGCAACTAAGAAGAAAGACTGTTGTTTTTTGATCATAAACTTGGGGGTGAAAAGCCAATAAACTCATCATGCTAGATGATGCATATTAATGAACAGCCCCTTTCTGTTTATATACTACATGAATAATTGTACAGTAATAGCAGCTGTAATGACAAAAATGTATGAAATGGCATTGTGAATTTGCCATTCTGGTTCCTTTAAGGCCTCAAAGAGATATCAAAGGGTCTTCTTTTACTTATTAAAAAATCTTTTTTTGAAGCAGTATTTATGATTCATGGATTCATCTAGAGTTTATCTTACTTTTTTTTTATTTTTGCCTATAGTTAAGATGGCTATAATCATTTCTTGCTAATGTATCATTAAAAATAATTGGAGAATTATTTTTTTCTAATAATTGTATTTTGAATGGCAATTTTAAATACATAAGTTTACAATTTCTATTATAAATTTTGATAACTGTATATATACACTCTGGAGATCTCAAAACAGATTTTATTTCTTTTACAATAGTGATACATGTTAAAATATCCACCTAAAAAAAAAAACTGATCTGCATGAAAATTAATATTTTAATTTTTTTTTAAAGAAATTTTGAAATCATAAATTTTATGATTGATAAAAGATTTCAAAGATCAATACATATATTTAAGGAATAAATCTTCTTTTCTGAAATTATTTATAAAAGAAATCTATTCTGAAATATTTAAGTGAGAAAAAAATAAGCTTTATTTATACTTGATTCCTACATTAAAAATAACAATAATAATAATATGAAAACTGGACACTAGATGGCAATATTGTAGAGACTTGTCTTTTGTCAATTTTATGGATCAAATTGGCACTACTACCTAGCTCTATTGGTTATTCACTCATACATAGATTTAGACAAAAGTGATGTAGATTGGATTGCTATTATTAAGCAAAAATTTATTGTAAATTTAAGGAATTGTGCGAATCAATATTTTGAAATATTAATTTTCTATTTCATATGAATATACTATAGTTTTTTTTTTTGATTGTAATTACAAAAATTGCTTTATGAAGGAAATTTAATAGCAACAAGCAGGTCAGTAGGTATGAATCTGTGGGTTAAATGTAGAAAGTCTTCACAGTTCATTACCAATCATATATTAAAGATATATGGGCAAATAACATTTGAGGAATTCATCTAATAAGATGTTCTTTATATTAAATAAAGAACTAGTGCAGTTACAGCGTTAATAATCATTGAAGACCTGAAAACTTCTTGACCAATTGTGTAAAAACATTATAATAGACGTAAATATAGTTAATTGATGATTCATATGTTCCCTTATTTTTTTAAAGTTTCAGAAAAGAACCAAAAAAGACTAGTGCAATCCTTTATAAATCACTTTAGACAAATTGGTATATTTTTAATAAAGTGTTGAAAAGCATTGCACATATGTTTGCCTTAATAGGTATCTAGTATGTTGAGCAGTAAACAGGAGATTGATAAAGATAAGAGTCTATTTTTTACATTTTTGTAATAATTTCTATTGATTGCAAGTCATAAGCATCAGAGAGTATGCTGCAGAACTAGAATAGCATAGCAATAAACATGATATTATTGTATTCATAAATCACTCATTTTTTTATATTAAAACAGGTTTGATTTAATTTTTTAACCAGAATTGTTACATTAATCTTTGTATGGATTCCCATTAATTATATTAGTCAACTTAGATGCAGATACATGTTAATCTTACATTAATAAGTATTACAGTTTTTTTTATAATCCAGTTGTTAACATTCATTATTATAATTCTTTTCAGAAAAATTTTGAAGTCATACATTGGCATTTTCATCAGTGATTACAAGGAATGCTGATAAATCCTTAATCAGACTTCTCTCAGATATTATTTACGTCATAGGAAGAATCTCTCCGTACTTCTTTAAGTGATTTGAAATCTCTGTATTGCTCTTCTTTTAAGTGTCTAAGTCTCAGATCCATAAGTTAGAACTGGTAAAACATATTTATTGCAACATTTCTTTTCAAAAACATACACATATTTCCTTTTAATATTGTTATTTCTACCAAAAGCACTCCAACCAAGTTTGATTCTATGACTAATTTCATCCATTGTGTTTAAATCTGACAAAGATATTTGTAGTTGTTAACTTCCTCTAATCCATCATTATTAATCTTTATTTTCATCTTTTAAGAAAACCCATTGAACATTACTTTAGACTTTTTAACATTCACATTTAGTCTTACTTTTATCTGATAACTCTTGCAACCATTTCCTGAAGCATTATTTGCAAAAACAACTGCATCATCTGCAAAATCTAGATGACTTAAGTAATCTCCATTTACTTTTATTTTTTTAGCTTCCCATTCTGTTGTAAAAAGTTTTATAGATATGAAGTCACTCTGACGTATATATTTCTTAATGTTAATCTTTCTAGTATAATTATGTAATCTAATTTTTGATGTTACATTTTTATAATTCTTCAGAATATGTCAATCCTGGGTCTATACCTTGATGATCCAATACTTTAATTACTGAAGAAATACTTATAGAATCAAATGCCGTTTTGTTATCTACAAATTCAAAGCATAATGGCAACTCATATTCATTGGTCCTTTCTATAAATTCCCTCAATGCTTGGATATGATCCACTATACTAAAACCATTTTTAAATCCTGCTTGTTTTTTTGGCTGAAATCCAAAGTTCTCTATAGATGCGTTATAATGATCTTGGTAATAATTTTACATAAATGTGATAAAAAACTGATTGATTTCTAATTTCTAATATTTTCTTTATCATCCTTTTAAAATATTAATATTAATACTGCATTTTTCCAATCATCTGGTATATTTTTATCATTTAGACATTTGGTATATAACTTTGACAAAAATTTTTTTATTTCTTCACCTGCTTTTTTTAAGATAGCTATTATAATTCCAACATTACCTGGAGTTTTTCCTTTCTTTATAAATTTAATTGCATGTCTCACTTCTTCATTTAAAATTCTGGGCAATTCAGAAGATATAATAGTTGTAGGAGGTACTTTTCCTTTTTCTTTATTACTATATATTCCATAGTGTAATCTCTTTTTAGTAATAGTTCCATCTTTTTTTCTTAGTGCAGAAATAAGTTTTCTACCAATACCAAAATGTTTTACACTCTTGAGACTTTTATTCTCCTCTATAGCGTACCATACTAGTTCACAATTATACTCTCTTATATCATTAGCAACTTTTTTTTTGCATCATTCTACAAAATTTGAGATATTCAATGCTTCTTAATGAATTATTTTTATATATTTTTATATTTCTTCATTTCTTCATAAATTCTCTAATCTTGTAGAAAGTTTATTCGTCAATTGTTGCTTTTTACTACCAGCTATCTTCGTTGTTTTAAAAATATACCAGCTATTTTCTTATTGATTTTATTCAAATCTGAATCATATTCAAAATCTGTTAATGTTTGAAAACGATTTACAAATTCTAATTTAAACTCAGAATGTTTTTGAAGATTAGGAATATCAACTATAAATATTGTTTTTCTTAAATATTTTTGTTTCTCTAGTTATCTTACATCTCTCTAATCAATGATCACTTTCTGTGTTGAATTTATTAAGAACATTACAATTTTGAAATATGTATATTCTCTTAGTCAAAATATAATACAATTCTGCTGTACCCTTATTTGGATGCTTTAATGTCCATTTCCATTTAACATTTTTCTCAACAAAAAAAATTCACATTATAAAGTTTTCCTTTTTCTGCAAACTCAATAAGTCTATGTCCTATCTCATTTCTATGACCATAACCCAATTTACCTACAGCCCTTTTATCTTTCACTTGTTTACCAATTCTAGCATTAAAGTCTCCTGTAACAATTTTAAAATGTTCTTTGGTCTAATCAAAAGTCTTTTGTACATTTATATATAATCCTTCTACTACTTCATTACTATGAGAACTTATTGGGAGAGTAAATCTGAATTATCTGTGTTTGGTATCTACTGTTAAGTTGAATAACTAAACTTGAAACTCTGTATGATACACCAGTAATCTCCAAAATATTGTTTTTCCACTTTTCATTTATAATTAATCCTACTCCACTTGTACTTTGAATATTTGTGACTTTGTGGTATAGTATATGTCCACTTTTTAAATCAATTATCTCTTCACACTTTCTTCTAACTTCACAAAGTCCACTAATGTTTAATTTAATATGAGACAGTTCTTTTTTCTAATTCTTGCAATCTTTCTTCACTTGAAAGTAACCTGCAGTTGTAAGTATCTAAATAAAAGGTTATCAAATGGCAGCCTGGATCCACAATTGGATTCTTAGCACACTATCTTCAGCCACTAACTATTGCTTTGTCTGGCAACTTTATAGCCTCCTGAGAAGAATAAGAGATTGAAAATGAAATACATGGGTAAGAGAACAAGCAGGTAGTACTGGCATCTTTGAAAGAATTAAGAGACTGAAATGGTATTGGACCGGACATATTTCTAGAAAAGATGATAATAGATGGACCATTGAAATCTTAAATTGGAGTCCAAGAAATTGTAAAAGACCTAGAAAGAGACCACGTGAGATGGATGGATGAAATAAGGTAATGAGTGGGGATGATATAGAGAATATATGCTAGAGATCAGAAAAGATGGATTGAACTTGGAGAGACCTTCATCCTGCAGGCAATTGATAATGGTTGAATGTGATGATGATAATAGAAAGATCTTTATTCACATTTTATATGAGCTATGGGATCAAATAAACATTAAATAATCATTAGTTTGATCATTTAGTGTTATTTTTCAGAAATTAATTTTTCACATATATAATTGACAGACCTGATAAAATAAATTATTAAATATCATAAATCACATTATTGACATGTGCAGACTTAAATTCTATACTTGAACTCTTTCTCTCTTTGGACACTTTTGTATTTATAAATTCTTTTATTAATTTTCTTCCTTTCCAATTATATGCTTATCACAACAATATCTATTTTCTCATTGAGCACATTTCTATTTTTCAAACATTAACAGCTCAATGATTACAACTATTTTTCCAGTTTCTCAAACTATAATCCTATAGCTATGGATACGAAAAAAAATACATTCAAACAGAATATTGAGAAACTTATTTGCTATGACCTGCTTGAATCTAACTAATTAAGCAGACATGGAAATTTTTTAAACATAAAAAAATTAAAAGACACATAATGAATTATAATTCTGTTAAAATAGTTAATACTTATAATTCTTGCATTTAAACGACTCACTGATCTTTATTTATTAAGTGCACAAATTATATATTTATATTTCAATATTTTTAAATATGTGGAAATTTCTGTTATTTTTATTTTAGAAAAATCACAGCTGATGATAGTTAGTGACCAATGATAATTGTATATTGTAAATGTCATTTGTATTCAAAAGGAAATTTTCTCTTTCAAATGTAGCTCTCAATTGAACACAATTGCTTGATATGTGTGAGTTGGTGTTATCCTACATCTTTATTTTTCCATTATTTCTTTCTTTAAATATGATCAGTGGCAATGGGTCCATAAGTGCTGTGATGCTGCGGCTTTCCCAGAAAAAAAAAAAGAAAATTAATTATTAAATTTGTGCTTGAAAATATCAATAATATAACAAACATTAATATTTTGTATTATTATTATTATGGAAATGCAGCTAATTAAACCATTTTTAAAAATTATTTTAACATCTGCTTGAGATTCTGTTCAAAGATGCTGTAATTATAACAGGGTCAGTAATGTCCTACACAGTGAATTTCAGAAAATTCCACCAAGATTAGTTTGTTCTTATCAGTATGCAAAACTAGCACCACTGGAGCTGTTTGTTGAAAAAAAGAAGTTGGCTAAAATAGATAATTAGAGAGAGAATGAAATTGAATAGTAAATTGTTGGAGGATATTAATAAAAGTGGAAGAGATGGGAGTAAAAATTTTTGGAATTACATTAAAAGAAGAAATGTAGGGGAAAGAGAGATAGTATTACTAGATGATGAGGGAATAGAGTGTAGCTCTAGAGAAGAATTAGAGAGAATCTTAAATAGATATGTAATGGATATAGAAAAGATATTAGATATGAAGGACAGAGTGATAGAAAATATGAAAGCATATAGTAATGAGAATATGAGGTTTACAGAAAATGAACTGAATGAGGCAGTGAAGAAACTGAAAAGTGGAAAGGCAAGAGGTTTAGATGGATGGGCAGCAGAGGTAGTAATGAATTTAGAGTATAGGGCAAAAGTAAAGCTATTATGTTGTAATAAGATGGCACAGAAGAGTTTTTCCAGAGAGTTGGAGTAATACAAGAGTAAGACTACTATGTAAAGGAAAGGGTAAGGATCATAGAAAGTTAAACGATTATAGATCAATAGCAGTAACATCAGTTTTATATAAAGTTTTCTCATATGGTGGCTGGAAGGATTGCAAAATGGATGGAAGACAATAATATAGTGGAGGAAATGCAAAGAGGTTTATGATCAGATTACGAGATAATTTATGTGTAATTACACAACATATGAATATGAGTAGGAATGCAGGTAGACAGTTGTATGTGAGTTTTATAGATATACAGAAGTCATATGTTAGAGTAAATAGAAATAGATTAGGGGTAAGTTTAGAAAATTTGGGAATGGATGAAGCTTTAGTGTATATTATTAAGAAATTATATGAAAATAATTACTATACATATCAATTAAGGGATATAGAATCAGTTAAGGTTAAAAATGGTGTAGGACTAAGGCAAAGATGCCCTATGTCACCTATTTTGTTTTTGTTATATTTGAGTGAAATGGAGAGAGCAATAGAAAGACTAGAAAGAGGGATAGAGATACCATTAATAGGTGGCAAGGGAGTATATACTTTGTTGGGTCTTTTATTTGCAGATGATGTCTTTTTGTGTGCAAAAAGACGAAAAAATATGGAAGTTATACTGAGGACATGCACAAGAATAGGTAAAGAGATGGGGATTAAATTTAGTGAAGAAATATCAAAAGTAATGATAGTTAATACTGGGGAAAGAGAGGATGTAAAATTTTTGTTGGGAGATATTAAGTTAAGTGTGGGGAATAGATATAATTATTTGGGAATCATCTTAACTAATCAGAAAAATTGCTTGGATGAATGGGAGAAAAAAATTGATAAATGAAGCAAAAAAAAAAAAAGAAAGGGGATTGATAAAGAAATTAACAGTGTTTTTATATAATAAATATGATATAGCTAGAATTGTATGGAAGAGAGTGGCAGTAGCAGGGTTAACATATGGCAATGATGTGTTATGGGTTAGTAAAGGGGTATTAGATTACTTAGAAAAAGTGCAAAAGAAAGAAAGACATGCATTAGATGCAGATGTGTGGACAGCAAAGGAGGCAATTCAAGGAGAAATGGGATTGTCAAGTTTTTATATGAGAGATGCAAAAAGCAAAATGAAAATGTTCAGTAGATTGCTGTTTATGGATAATAAAAGAATAGCCAAAATAGTATTTAATTGGGTTATGAGTAAAGGGCAGGCAACAAGATGGGTGAGAAAGATAATGTGATATGCAGAAGATTTGGATAAAAGGTGGGATGGTTGTGTTAGGAGGATTGTTGAGGGTTATAGTGATAAGGAATGGGATAGAAGAATAGATGCATTAATAAAGAATAGGGTGTTGGAGAAATGGAGGACTAGCATGGAGAGTAAAAAGTGTTTAAATATATATAAATGTAAATGGAATATTGGGTGCGAGTTAATTTATGATAATAGCAAGGAAAGTAGTTTACTGTTTAAGGCTTGAACGGGATCTTTAACAACAAGGGAATATACATGTAAATGGAAAAATGTGGGTGATTTAGTCTGCAAGTTGTGTAAGGAAGGCATAGAAAATATTTGGCAACTCAACTGTTAATTGAATGTAAATGCTTGAAAGCAGAAAAGATACAAATAATGAAGTTATGGAAAAATAAATATAAACAAAGTGATTTTACAGAAAATGAGTTATTGGTTTTTATGCTGGGTTTGGGAAAAGATAAGGGGGATTTAGATATGAAGGCCATGGAGTTGACAAAGATTATGTTGTAGAAATGGGATGGAGGAAGATATGGGAAAACTTAGGGTGGGGAATGGGAAGGGAAGGTAAAGTGGCTAACAGGTTTCTCTAGGCATAGTGGCTGAGAGATTCCTGACTCCATATAAGGACAAGTCATGGTGCATCACATCAACCATGCCAGTAGTTACTTGAGAGTGATATGTCTATCTATTCTAGTTTCTTTTCAGAACAAACACATTTTTTATTGTTTTCATTTAGGATGAGCAATAAAATGTTTTTTTTTCCTCTTGTAATTAACATTTATACATTAACATATAAATATTTTTTTACAGAAAAACAAAATAATAAAATACTATTTTAAATATTTATCATGATGAGTGTTAGTGTTGAATATGTAAAAAAATTACATTTTCCCAACTAATATTGTTATTAAAATAGGCAGACCTCTCCATATATAGCAGTAAAGAATTTGAAATCAAAAGTCAAAGGTCGATTTTCTCCGGATATTATTATTTCTCAAACAGCAATTAGTAAAAACAAGAAATACACATTAGATCTTTTAATAATGAATGGTATGGAAATATAAAATAGTTGTAGAGTTGTGAAATTAGAAATACTCTGATTTGTTTGCCTTGCTTTTTGGCAATGATTCTGTAATAAACCATCCTAATTAACAATTTCATGGGTTGCCACTGCATACGATGTTAAAATTTTGCAGGCTAAATATATGTGACGTATATTTTTTATGATTAAAAAACAATTGTTTATGGGATTAATGTTAGCTTGTTTTTATTTATAGTTGTATTTAATAATTCTCATCTGTAAATTGTTTCTCACAGTATATTGAAGAGTAGATGGGTATATCTTTTCCATAGAGTTTATCTCATTCTTCAAGTTATTTTTTTAGTCTACTTAGATTAATAGATAAAATGAAGCCTACGTTAAAATAATTTATAAACTCATATTTACAGTCTTATTTGTGCATTAAATACATTAAGGGATTTAAAATTTGTCTTTATTTGTGTGATAGGATGTGTATTTAATACTATAGTTAAGGTGAACTGCAAACAGCACATTAAACATGAATTCAGGAAAAAATTTTAAGGAGTAGGTGAATTAATTTTTCTCAATACATATAGGAGTTAAGTTACAAATAATCCCCCACCCCCTCCATTATTTATTTAACAATATATAGCTATAAATTGGAATAGCAAACTTTACTTATAATTTCTATTAACAAAATGACATTTGTATCATTATATCAATTTCCTAACAATATTAATTTGCTTCAACCTTTCAGATAGTATTAATGATTATGGGCAGTAAATATCTTAGATATTTTCTCTCATTAATATAACATGGAATAAAGAGGTAGCAGGAGTGATATAAATCTTTAAAAGCATCATTGTTTTTATTGAATATAAAAAATGAGCAAAAAAAAAACAAAACAGCATTATAAGACATTAAAAGTAATAACATGGCATCACCAAACATAATCATCAAGAATTAACAATCATCCTCTGTGAGTGGATTTAAAACAGGTACATTATAATATCTTAGGCTAATTATTATCTAGTCCAGAATTTCACAAACTATGTTCTGCAGAACACGCTGTGCCAAGTTGAAATATATTTGAACATATTGAAATTTGCTGGCGGAGTAATCTGCACATAAATAATTATGACCAAATAGATATTGGCTTTGCCAGCTGAACAAATATTATTCATGACAAAACTTATTTACTAAACACATCATTGTATTAATTTGCTTAAATATGTAAGTTTATTTTTATTATAAGCTTTTATTAGCACTTTTTACTGTTTAAATATAATAGATTTAAATTGATTCATATATTTTGTGACTGAACATTTATTATTATTATTATTACTTTTATAATAATTATAAATTATTTCTTATTGTAATTATATGAAATATTTCTTTTGGCATTATAACTTTCAACTATTTTACATTTGATTTTATATATTACAATCTTATTATTTTGCAGTTTTGAATTTTTGTTACTAAGCATTTTATAAAGTCATTTTTATTAGAATTACTTTTATATTAAGACACTTGTGTAGTACTTTTTTTTAAATATTTACTTTTGTGAGTTACAGCTTTTTTTATAGTATATATTTTTTGTTTCTATTTCAGATCTGCCTAATATTAGAATTTAAATATTATTTAAAAATTATCCATGGATTCTTTGTTAAAGAGAGGAACTTTAAAACAAAGATGGGCAAATACTTCTCACACATCTATGATTGAGGAAAAAAGTGTGGTGTCTTCAAAATTTAATATTAAAAAGCAGGTATCATCTAAGATCATATCAATTGAGGATTTACATATGATTTATGTTTATTGACAATACAGACACTTCTGATGCATTCAATATTTTATGTAATAAAATACTTGCAAGCAGTTTATTGGTTTCAGTTAAACTTATATAAGCATTTATTATAAAGAAAAAGATATACATTTTTTAAAGAAATGATATAATTTTCTAAAAAAATCTGAACCTTAAATGATTATAATTGCTAAAACTAAAATAAAAATGCAACAGATGTATCTTTTCACATGAGTTACTATATTGCATTTAATAGTGAAGCTTATATAATTAGAAAGATACTCATTAAGCCATAAATGAAAGACATTATATTATGCATGTTAAATAATTTCTTCTAAAAAATAGATATGTTACAATTATCAGATAATACTTGTTTCACACCATATTAAAGATCTTGCTGATATAAAGAAAGAGTTCTTAGATTTTGCAGTGAATATGTATTGCAAGTGGATGAGTCTTCAGAATTGCAAGGCTCATTATATTACTAGTGTTTATTTGTTATGTATTCATGGGCAAATATCTACATAAAAGAGCTATCAGAGAAAATATATTCATCTGTATTAATAATTACATTGCACAACAGGAAATTAGTTGAAAGAA